>JAUELG010428347.1:0-12664 GCA_031471515.1 Dendraster excentricus | reverse complement strand
AACTTTAATTGCGTTTTATTCAAAATGTGTTTTTGTGCTTACGCGCACCAATGTGTCACTTCGTGAAATGCACGACGATATGAAAAGAATAAACAAAATCTTGTTAAAGATAACCTCAACTGCCTGATCTTGTCTTGTTTGTGAAGCTTTGAAGTTTGCTGAGAAGGAGAAGAAAGTTTCCAATCTGGAGATCCCAATTTCAAACACCGCTCACTGCATTTGTCCTTCAGCAAGACAACTTATCCACAATTGCTGCTCTCTACCTCTCTACCCAGGTGTATAAATGGGTACCCGGAAGGATGGGAGCACATTTCTTTAGCCCTTTGAGTGCCTAATAGGCGACTGGCTGGAATACTCCAGAGGAAGTGGAAAATGTGCCATCAATGTGCAGGAATGATCACAGTGTGTATCCATTGACCAAGGTAATGATAATATTCTGCCTGAGAATATTTAACTAGAGTCATGGCGCATTAGAAGTGCTCTATAATATTTATTATTATAATGATTACCTTTGTTTGCCTTCCCTTGTAGTACGGCGTTCATCCTGCCGATTGTCTCGTTGACAAACTCCAGAGGGAGGATCCTGCGCATGTGATCACTCTGGCTCTCAAACTCAGACTCCTCCACAACACTGATGTTACTGAAACTGAGAAACAAAACAAAACAAAGGGAAAAAAAAGAACAAAAATACTGTCAAATCTGCCAAAATACTATCAAATCTGTCTTAGGCTCTCAAATTCAAACCCCCACAACACTGATGTAACTAAAACTGGAAAAAACAGATAAAAACATAATCAACAAAAATAATGCTATATCTGTTTTGGGCTCTCAAATTCAGACTCCTGCTGCCCACCACACTGATGCAACTAAAACTGAAAACCAGATAAAAACAAAATCAACAAAAAAACTGTCAAATCTGCTTTAGCTTTCAAACTGACACTCCCCCACTACACTGAAAAACAGATAAAAACCAAATATATATATATATATATATTTAGATATGTCTTTTCCCAGATATCAAAATATTTAATAAATACAAAATGGACGTAACATTACCTCGCATTAACTGGCACTTTTTGAATTGATGCACTGGAGTATTCCATTGTGTGAGGCAGGGGTGGGTTGGGCAGTTGATTACGAGGGAGTTCAATGTTAGCAGTGGCAGCTGAGCTTGCTGGATCAACAAACCTAAAAAGATGAGAAAGGTTGAAGGATTATTACAAAGCTGAAAATATTTTGGGCACAGTATGACAGTGAATTTTAGCATAGATTACCTGGAAAATGCTTTCAGTAAATAGATTACTAGGATTATATTATTTCAAACATATGTAGGGAAACTGAGAAGCAAAGAAAATCTGATTTTCCCGAGAAACAGAACAATGTACATTGGAAACCACCCATGCATTAGCAATATCAGGGCCCCAAACATCACCAGGCAGTACCACCCAAATAAGTTCAAGCACATAACTTCTCGAACTCTGGTTAGCTCTGGTGTCTTGGACATATCCTCTTACAGGAACTTGGACAGGTCAAAGGTCAAAGGTCAAAGATTAACCTGTTATAAAACCTGAGGGTTTTGCTATATATTATAAGGAGCTTCCATTGTACTGAGCACTGCACCCACCTTGCATAGGACATGGTGAGCTCCGGTGTCTTGGGCATATCCTCAGACAGAAACTTGGACAGGTCGAAGGCCTTGGCCCTGCCCAATCTCCCAGTCAGTCCCGGAGGCGTCTCTGGCGTCTCGCCACTAGGGGGCGCCCCGTAATTATGGAGCATGAGCTGAGGCTCTTCGGGGGTGTGTTTGGAGATGGCTGCGTTCTTCTTGAGAAGTAGCTGCGGCTCTTCGGGGGTCTGCCTGTGGAGAGCTGACGTCAGGCGAACAGGCTCTTCCAAGGGTTCCTGGTGAATGTTGGTTGTCAGACGCTCAGGTGCTACCGGCATGGCTGGCAACGTTCTATGGATGTTGAGAGGAAATAGTTGATTACTGAAAAGAAAAATCTATAAACCAAGGTTCTTCTAATATTTTTCTTTGTTGAGGTTCTTTGGGTGACTGCCTAGAATGCGAACAGGCTCTTCTAAGGGTTCATGGTGATTACTGGTTGTCAGACGCTCCGGGGCTATCGGCATGACTGGAAAATTTCTATGGATGTTGAGAGGAAAATAAAGATTACTGAAACAAAATCATCTATAAGGGAAATAGATTCAACAGAAAAAGAAAGAAGAATTGGAAAAGCTGACGTTCTTAGAGCATTTATTTACTTAGGATCTTTGCTTGGCTGTCTGTGATAGGACTGGTGGCACACAAGCTCTTCCAGCAGAAGCATTCGACAAGGAAGAACTGTTTTTCAGATGTTGTTTCAGATGTTGCCATGCTCTCTACAAAATTACCTTGAATCCCATTGCATAATCATCTCAAGTTCAGGAGGGGTGTCTAGGGCCATGTGCTGTATACTGTATACGTGGTAATTTTCGCGGTGGTTTTGTTTTCGCAAGTCAATAATTGCGTAAATTTCCACTTTGGTTCATGTCCATTCACACTTATGAAAACACCACTAAAATCGTGAAAATTAGCACTCGCGAATTGTGAGATTTACACCAAAATCGTCAAAAATATCTGTACGCAAAAATATTGGCGCATACAGTACCATATTTGCTGACAGGGGGTGCATGTTTCACCCTTAAATCAGAGTTATGTAATAGATACGGAGTGACTACTGATAGATAATACTTGCTGGTAATGCAATGTCCCATTACATACCTTGAATCCCATTTCATAGTCATCTCCGGTTCAGGAGGGGTGTCTACGGCCATGTGCTGATATCCTGTATATGTTGTGACAGGTGGTGCTGGCTGCCCTCTTGGCTCTGGGTTGGGGGGTGTGAGGGCGGGGTTTGGTTGCTTCGGGGGTGGACGAGGGATGGAGGTGAAGTTCCACCGTGCAGTCATCTCGGGGGCAGGAGGGGTGCCAAAGTTACCGTCCAACTGAAGGAAAAGCAAAACAAGTAATGTATTGGACATTAGTTTATTTCCAAGCAAAGAGTAAATATAAACTTGAAAGAAAAAATAATGAAATGTGATGGGAGGAAGGTGAAGGTGACAGTAGGTCAGTAATGGATATGATACTTGCAAACTGCATATTTGTTAAATTGACAGTAAATGTTGCATAAGAAAAAAATCCAGTCTCAATTCTCAAATCAAATTTCACTTTGTCACTTTTTCTTCAAAACAACTGTTATCCCTGGTGAGTTGATTATAACTATGTATTATAACTCACATCTGAAGCGAGATGACTTGGGATGGCATCCAGCACTGAGGATGCGGGTGTGTGGTGGTAAGAGGAGCCAAACTGCAGGGACTTCTTGGGATGAGCCATCCCCCCTCCTCCATCCTGCCCGCCATGCCGAACATCACCTGGCCCACGACCCGTCACCATCTCTGCAAAATTAATTATCGTTATTTATCTTTTAATTTCATTTGTTCATGTGTGCTGGTTTGCATTGTATCCTAGTCTTTATAGATATGATAATCAATCATATAAGACGCTACATATGAGTATCATTATTATATTATTTGAGACGTAAAGCAGAAGATTGCCTTCTTATAGAATAAACTAATAGAATAATAGGCCATGTGGAAATAATTTTACCAACAGGTGCAGGGATTTGCTATTTTTGGCTACAAATACAACTTAATTTCATAAATAAGACACTGGAATGTGTTTTTTTTTAATGAAGAGCAATTCATGTACAATAGCAATATGGACTACCAGGTTGCACTCACCAATAAACTGTGTGGGGGTCTCGGTGGGCAGTGCACTCCCACCAAACATCCCCGGTGTAACCGTGACTCCTGCTGGGGTGGTGGTGCACCCCAGGGGGGTGAAGGGACAGGTGCTGGCCTGGGAGGAGGTACGCAGGGGGGTGAATGCATCCATAGGGTCCCTGCAGAAAGACGTTATCAATATTGAACCATATTAAGTCTTCAAGATTTGTTTCTCCATTTGTTGTTAAAAACAGAAATGCACACTAATTTTAACACAAAGAAAAAAAAGCTTCATTTTTTATGATGAATGACTTGTTAATTGCCCAATGACGTCAAATTGTTCACAATTACTAATTTGAGAAAAAAGCCATTCACTTTGATGATATGCAAACCAACAATTTAGAACCAGATATAATAATGCATAAGGATTCTTTCCCGATGAGGTTTGCAAGTTTAGTTGATTAGTTGGTACTAATTGATATTTATAATAATTATTATAAAAATATGGCTAGAATTCTCATGAGTAGGTTACAGCCCAACAACTCAGGTGATGTTGAAACTCTTGGTGCAGAAAGTGCTAACAACTATCAGATAAATAGGGAAAATGTGGCAGTAAAGTGCAAGTTACTCTGCTTAAATGGGCTTATGGGCTTAAATGGGTTGAAATTACACATTTTAGCCCAGAATGTATCTGCTTGAGATAATTCCAGCCTTTAAAGGGGAAATCCGGTACGAAATTTGATTAAGTTTAAAGAGAGACAAAAATATTGCCTACAGAACACTGCAAAAATGATGAAAATCGGATAAGAATAAGGAAGTTATGACATTTTGAAATTCAAAATTTTTTCGGAAAACACTTCTTGACCAGTCCTTATAAATATTCAAATTAGCGAGTTGATGATGTCATCCCCTCACATTTTTCTATGTATTTCATATACAGAAATTTCAACAATTTCAAATTTTTGCTATGATAATATAAAACGTGCCTTAAAACCGGCCATAATAAATGATAAATAATGTTTACTCTGATATATTTTGATATGGGGTTATGACTTTACCCGTATCAGCTAAAAGTTAACATTTTTGGCAATTTTGTACATGAAATATATAGACAAATGTGAGGGGATGACATCATCAACCCTCTAATTTGAATATTCATAAGGACTGGTCAAGAAGTGTTTTCCGAAAACATGTGAAATTTCAAAATATCATAACTTCCTTATTTCTTATCCAATTTTCATCATTTTTGCAGTGTTCTGTAGGGAACATTTATGTCTCTCTTTGAATTTAATCAAATTCTGGACTGGATTTCCTCTTTAATCATATTTATGTGTGTAATAACTCTTGTACAAGGTGGTAGAGAGAGTGCTAATCTAATCAAACTCACTTCTTGTTGTAGGTTGAATTCAGCACTGCGCCCTCATTGACAGAGGTTGGTCGCACCATCTCTTCCTGTCCTCGCAGCTTGTTTCTTGATATCATGTCCAGGAAGCCACGGCTGAGTCCGTAGTCCTCCAACTTGGGTGTTCCTCCCTTCATCGATGAGGAGAGCTCTGCATTCTGGGGAGGTGTTGTTGGACTGGTATCAAATGAGAGTTGAGATAGAAAGTCAAAAGTGTTTAGTACGATAAACGGAACAAGTTTATCTGATTTTTTTATAGGGCATAGGGCAGATCAAAATTGATGTCAACTAGCAAAATTTCATTAATGGTATCCTGTGCTTGCCTGTTCGCATTTCTCTTCAACTGCAAGATTAAGTGTTATGCCACAAACAAGTAAACATGTAAATCTCATCTAAATGTAGAAGTAAGGGAAAGCACCTAATTATTCTCTATCCTTGGGCAAGTCAAATTGTAACAGTTATGATTTTACTTGCTCAAATGGGCTAGTACAGAGAAAAGGGTTACAATCAGTGTTGGGTATCTCGATATCGATGTTAATCTCGAGGCCAGTCTGGAGATCAGCATCAGTAATCTTGATCTTGTTCTAGATCTCAAACATATCTGATCTTGATCTTAGAGGTTCTGATCTTGATCTTAAGCTGCAGATCTTGGTCTTGATCTTGATCTCAGACTGTATGATGTATCTTGATCTCGAGATCGGCACCAGTATTCTTGATCTTGTTCTTGTTCTCAGAGGTTCTGATCTTGATCTTGAGCTGCAGATCTTGGTCTTGCTCTTGAAATTGGACTGTCTGATCTTGATCTTTATCTCGAACCCTCTGTTCTTGGACCCAACACTGGATACAATGTACACAAGTGAAAGGGCTTGCATACTCACATGTTCTCTTTGCTTTCCTCATCTTCGTGTGACTCAGTTCCCAACGCTTTCCCTTCCGCTGAATCCAGAGCCTTGCTTGGGGCTTTGCTTTCAGCTCGCACTGTAGAGTTTTTCACTGAAGGTGTATCTACATGGGATTAACAGAAAAGATATGTAAGTGAAAGGGATTTGGACACTGATGACATTGATCATAACATTTGTGAAAGGTTGTGAACAGGATTTTTTTCGGGGTGGGGGGGGGGGGCACAAAATATACACACAGTATAACTTATTACTTGTGTGTGAGATTTTTTGCCAGAGATAGCTTTGGGGATTGTGTCACTGACAGTATTTACTAAATAACAACGAAAGAGAATGCGCATACTAAAGAAGACTGTAGACAAATTGAGCTTTGTGTTATCAGGTTGAGGACAGACTGCTACATGGATTCTCCATTGACCAAAGCCCGAACATTTTTGGGACCAGTCCTCAACTGGTTAATAGGTGATCACAATACACAGGTTTAACTTGTGTATGGAAGTGGTCCCATGCATGCCAGCCTCAATGCTCTGACAAAGAGAATACAAATATAGGCTAAGACCTGCCAGACTCTCCAAAAAAGCTTTCAACTTACTTTTCATGATGTTTGATTGCAGGGGTTGATATCCATACTGCTGTAGGTACGATTCAATCTCATTCAGCTTTGTCCTGTAGGCATCGCTAAGTGCACTGCAGGAATCCAGCATGTTGTTGAACTCTGAAGGTGAGGGTTGGCTGGATAACCTCTCCTCTGATTCTCGCTTCAAGAACAAAATTGAAAACTAAATCAGTATTTGATCTTGAAGAGGAAAAAGTCAGGTTGTTGGTCAAATACCAGGGTTGGAATATTTCCTGGCCAATGTCATATTTCCCGCCAATCGGACAGGAAATATATAATAAATCCCTCCCATGAGTTTATAGGCCTACACAAAATCTTGAAATCATATCGGACGCCATCCGGGAAATATGATGAAAAGCAGGAAATATTCCATGAGTAACCATGAATAGATGAACATAGCTTGTGATAAACCATGTCCATGCATAAGGAAATAGATAGTTTCTACTCAATTGATTTTCATTTCATGTATGATCAGGCTACCAAATATGGCCCATGCTGTAATATATGGCCCCCAGTTTATCAGCTGATTAAGCGCATTCACACAGATAATTTCACGTAGACCATAGTGCACTCCTTTTCTTTGTGGTTACGCACAATAAGTCTCAGCGTGCAAGCAAAAACCAGCTTCTGAGCGCTCATAGTCAAGTGAGTACAAAATGAATAGGAAATTTGTTTGCACAGGGAAATTGACATCGTTTCAGAATCGGCTCCGATTCTGCAAATTTGTCAAGTTTATAATATTTTATGGATAAATCAGGGCTCCACACTAACAATTTTTTTAACTTGCCAAGTCGGGAATGTAAATTCAGGTTTTTTACATTTTACTTGCCTGAAAAGAATACTTACTTGCCCTAAAGCAAAGAAAAACATAACAAATATCATGTTCCTACGAATATATAATTTCATGTTAACCGAGGTCCGACGAAAAAGTTTTGCTACACTTTGAGGACCTTGTAAAAATTACATCACAAATTTTGACTGATATGTCTTCTTTCAGTCTTTTTAAATAAGCATGATGAATGATGATAATTTGATTGAATAATATTAAAATTTTAAAAAAAATTGCTTCGAACTATTTCAGAACGCAAACAGTAAAATCAAGGCATTTTATATTTTGACTGAATTGTCTGTCAGACTTAATAAAACAAGCATACTGCATACTTATTATTTCCTTGACTAATATTGAAACTTTTTTACATCATTTTCAGAACGAAATCAGTATTCAGTGACAAACAAACTAACAATAACATTTTGGCCATTTCGTCTGTCAGACTTATCGGATAAGCAAGTGTAGCCTACTTAAATATAATGATTTTATTTGTAACGTTTTCGCTTCATTTTAAGAATACGATCAATAACGTGAACGGTATAATAATCAAGGCATGCACTGTTCTCAAAATTAGTGAACAATGTTACGATAATGACGTTTTGAGATATGAAAATTATTATGCAAAATATTTGGACACATCCGTGCGTCGTCATCAAGGTGGTAATGTAATTTGTACACATCAAATCGAATTATACTGAATAGTGATCATGTCTGATAGTGTAACTAGGGCCGGGTGCTGTGTAAATTAGCTTAATCAATGTAAATAATGTTCGAGACACGGTACCTTGACATTGTGAGCATCACGCCGCATTCTCTGCAGCACCGGTCGGGCAGAGTCCCCGCTGGCCCGCAGCGCTGACGGCCTACTCATCCGCTTCTCTGCGAGAGCAGACTCATTTTGAACATTCCTCGCGATACGCCGTAACTTGCCAAATACGTTCTCTTCATTCATTTTCAACCCTTGATTCCAGACCTGTCACCAATTATTAGTAAACTGATAACGTGCAATTTCTCAAAGTCAATTGACACTTGAAAGAAGTTGTTTTACTTTGATTTTGCCGCGGATCATTTGACCGGCCGTTGTGTTGTACGTTGTTGTTGTTGTAGTTGTTGTAATATTGTATTTCTGTGTTTATTAAACTGTATTGTCGCCATCTACGTTCCTTTCTTTATATTTTGATGCATTATAATAATGATTGTTATTTGTTATAATCAGTATTACTTTTATTTTGTTTCGCTTTTCCTTTTCAATAATAATAATTCGATATATATTTATTTGTCAAGTCTACAATTCAGCTCAACAGTTAAATTATATTTTAATTGTTGTTGATGCTCTATTTTTGTTCTTTCAAAGAATAGACCTAATTTAAATCCCGTTGGAATCCCATATTATTTTCTTTGCTCACAATAATTGGTCATTTTCCTGTTCCTACTATGTTAGTATTACGAAAAGCTGTATCGCTTGGGCGATTTCTTGCATTTATTATCAAGTTGATTTTAATCCGCTTTCAGTTTTATGTCAGGATCATAAAGCTTTTGTGCATCAAGCAAAAATGGTTTCAGGGGAAAACGCTGTTGTTGGGTTTTCTATATATAGCTCAGTCTGTCCAGCACCAGTCTAGCAATCCGGAGGTCTCGGGTACGAATCTCGTTGGAATCCCATTTTCTTTGCTCACTATTAATCACAATATATTCTTAGTCGGTATTGCCTATGTGCTTGAATTTATAATAATAATAATTTATAATAATAATGTAGCCTAGACCCCAAATAAAACCAATACCTAATGAAAACAAGACCAATAACATTTGTTATAAACCCGTCTTTTTAGGTAAAATACTCAAGATAAAATGCAAGTCGTTCTGTATTGATGTCATTCCCAAATATGAATGCAAGCAACTGAAGCAAGACTACTAACTATTACATTTACGTTGATGCACCCCCCTCCCCCCCCCCCAAAAAAAAAAAAAAAACAATAGATAAATGAAAAATAAATAATAATAATAAATTAATAAACTAAAATAAAATAATGATAATACTGATTATCATTATAATAATAATGATAATAAACACTATAAATGGATAATAAAAAAACAACACTACTAATAATAAATAGAACACTTGCCCTCTCTCAGCGGCTCTCTTTGTTTTGTGTCTCCGCCTCCTTTCAGTTCCTCCCGCCTCTCCCCATTCTTTCATGTTTGAGTTTTGGTATAAATTCTGTATAGTTGTTTGTAATAATTGTTATTCTTGCCCTGACGAAGACCCTGCTAAGATTGAAGGCTAGGCTTTATACGACTCTCATTTTATCTCATTGGCTATTTTTTAGTAGACAAGCAGTTTTCAGCAGTATTTTCCGTATTCAATAATAAATAGATAAATACATAAACCTAAATTGTTAAATAAAGGACTAATGCAGCCCCATTTGTTTGTCTTAACAAAGAAATACACAAGCACATACAAAAAAAAATAATTATAATAACAGCCAAAATGAGGTCAGCTCCACATTCCCTAATAGTATTTGATCTAACTGATTTCACACAGGCTCGGAATTCTCAATTAAGAGGTTAAGTTAGTAGTATTTCCTCTTTTTAATATTCAGCACGTTATCATTAGAATATTGTTTACGATAATAATACCATGATTAACAATATTACAGTATATTGATTTATAATTAATTATTGTCACAATGGTAACAGTATTCATGACATTCATGACAATTTAATTATAATAATGAATACTTAACAAATTGTTAAGATTACTGTCACCATTCTGACAATAATCAATTATAATAATATTGTTAATCATTGGATTATTATTGTTAATATTAGTATTAATTTAGGAGTTGCATATAGTTTTGGTACAGGCTGAACATTAGTAACCAAAACCTGTACAGTAACATTATAAACTAATGTTTATAGCCCCACCATGCATGCTCGAAAGGACTGGTATACAAACAACTATTAGTTGTTTCAGGCCATGTATAAACTGTATTGGAGAATTTATAAATGTTCGATTATAATCTATGCAGTGAGCTATGGATGAAATTTATAAATATTCGCTTACAGAACATGTACTGTGGTATAGGAAGATTTTTACGAATGTTCGATTCAGGCCATGTATAAACTGTATTGGAGAATTTATAAATGTTCGCTTAGAGAACATGTACTGTGGTATTGGAAGATTTTTACGAATGTTCGATTCAGGCCATGTATTAACTGTATTAGAGAATTTATGAATGTTCGATTATAATCTATGCAGTGACCTATGGGTGAAATTTGTAAATGTTTGCTTACAGAACATATTATAGGAAGATTTTTACGAATGTTCGATTTAGGCCATGTATTAACTGTATTGGAGAATTTATGAATGTTCGATTATAGTCTATGCAGTGACCTATGGGTGAAATGTGTAAATGTTCGCTTAGAGAACATGTACTGTGGTATAGGAAGATTTTAACGAATGTTCGATTCAGGCCATGTATAAACTGTATTGGAGAATTTGTAAATGTTCGATTATAATCTATGCAGTGAGCTATGGATGAAATTTATAAATATTCGCTTACAGAACATGTACCGTGGTATAGGAAGATTTTTACGAATGTTCGATTCAAGCCATGTATAAACTGTATAGGAGAATTTATAAATGTTCGATTATAAACCTGCACTGACCTGCAGATGTTTGATTTCAACTGTATGTATCCATGAAATTGCAGTATATGGTCCATGATGACTGTTTCTATTTATTTACCTGTCGGTCAATGTGTTTTTGTATTAGGTGACCGCAATAATGATGTGTATGTACGATAACAAATGAATTTGATATTAAAAAATCTTGAAACCATACTTATACATAATTTGTTTGTGTTTTTATTATGTGAAAGCTTATAATAGAATTTGAAAAGGAGCCGTTTGTTGAATATTAATTGAATAAACAAATTTAATGAATGTGTATGTCTGTGCTGTACGTAAGAGCCATTTGAAACCTGAGATTAAAGGTAAAACATATACACACTGAACGCTGTACACTCACGTTGCACTATCTATGTAACAATCTTATTCTTTGTTTATATACATTTAATTGTATCTATTATACACTTCATATTGAACAAACAAAATATATACACTAAACTCACAGCAGAAAAGTTCCAATTTCAATAAAAAAATGTTATGCTTTGGTTTCATACATTTTATTGCCCTTATTTTTGGTTTTAATGTACAAGTTTTGAAAAAAATGAAATTATTGAAAAAATTCTATTCGGATTGAAATAATTCGCTGTTCTAAGTAAATCGCCTTTTATCATTCAAAAAGCGCCATTAAAACACGAGAGGGCACTTTCTAATAAGGCAATGATGTCAACCATTTGTCATACAAAACTATGCATTTGATGTTTTATTGCAATAATAATTAGCTGGATAGAGCATCAACAACAAAAACACTTTTGAAAAGTTTTGAAAAGGTTTTAGCATTTATTTAATTTATTGATAAAAGCATCTAATTATTTGTCCCCAAATTGTTGTCAAGGGACCCCACGGCAGATTAGCTAGGTATGTATACAGATCGCGCTGAATGGACCATCATTCCCAATCCATTGTTCAGCAAAGTATTGACTTTCACTTTCCTATACTCGGTGATATTTTAAAGTTTGATTTCGAAAAATGAATAAATTAAATAAATGATGAATATATAATTTCATGCACATACAATCATAGTTTTATTCGAACCATTTATAAATTGCTTCTGAGCCATTGACGTTCTGTGCACAGGTATCTGAACAGCGCCATCTGTCATTATAATCGGTTAATTTAATTTGAAAGCTTGCTTGGGTTATTTTCATCGATAAGGGGCCGCGGAACCGGAGGTGGGGGGGGGGGGGGAGGCTGGGGGTTACAGCCCCCACACTTTTCTTTTTTGCTTAAAGGGAGGGTTGAGTATTGGTCAAACTTAACCTTAGTAAATAAAACTGCACCATGGAGCACTATGGAGAAAAGTAATAGCAAAAACTTCACCATGCTCGAAAATTTCAAATAATTTCAAACAACGAAGTAATTCTCATGATATCATTCAAAAAATAACCATTAACGTAGAGGGCGCTGTGTTTAAACAAATAATTGGTATTAGCCTTTGTTGATACAAAATTGTGCATTTAATGTTT
>JAUELG010428236.1:0-12665 GCA_031471515.1 Dendraster excentricus | reverse complement strand
CATTCATCGCTAACTTGTAAATAAGCCATACAATTAACAGGCGTTCCAGATATCACAATAGCTTATTAGAACACGCTTTTCCAGAACGTAAACACACTTGTATGAATAGGGCTTAATCCTTTTCTAGGACTTTCTACACAGTATAAATTTGTGTCAACAGGGTTTAATCCCTTTCTAGCATTTTCTGCAGAATATAAAGAGGATACATGTATGTAGGAAATGAATACCTTTTTAATGTATGTACATGTATGTGTAATATATATATATAGGCAATCATAACATTAGTTTGATCAATAAAGCTATTTCCCACTTCTGGTGTTTAGGTTTAATGAGAATACTAAATGACCACAAAAGGATAATATGTAATACAAGGGTCATAAATAACCTAGCGATTCAAATGAAAGGGATCTAATAACTTAGTTTGTTGACATCATAGGCTATACAACAAGGTATGATGCGCTAAAATTCAAATTTGATTTTTAGGATTTGGACATAATACTTAAACCAAGTCCCTCTAATATGATCATACTTTAATAGTTTTCCTGACTGCACCATTCGTGTAGAGACCAATTGTATAGGAAAATAAGGGAATCATAACTGCATCAAATATTCGTGTTAAATATTCAATTATAAAGTTTCCGCAAACACGCTCATTTCAAAAACACACGCCCTGTACACATATGTAATTGTATGGAGAAAATAGTTATTCATATAAAATGGGTAGAAGTGTCACTGTATTCTGATTAGTCAATTAGCATGTAAGTTTTCCACCGATGCATGGCTAACTTAAATTTGCATTTTCGCATTTAACAAATGCTGCCTACAATGCTCAGTCATATTTCGTGGATCAATAAAAAAAAATATCTGGAAACTAATGTCAAAATCAAATTATCTTCCCAAAAAATGTGAAAATAAAACAATTTGCAGCCATGGCAGGGTCCGCGGAACCGGGGGGAGGGGGGTCCTCCACTTGTTTTACCAACAAAAATACATAAGCATAAAACGGGTGCGGTTCGTTATTCCGAAGGTTCGTTATTCCGATTCCGAATGTTCATTAGTCCAAAAACAATTTGGGTTCGTTAATCCGGAAAAATATGTCGGGTTTGTTTTAACACTATAATTTGTGGTTTGTTTATTAAATTTACAGCCCGCATTAAGCATATCCCTCCCCCTTTTCCTACCCGAGCCAGACCAATCATAACATTCAGTTTATTTTATCATTTTATTTGAAATTATAACAATATAACAAAGCGGAATTTATTTTCGGATTAACGAACCGGATTTCGTTTTCGGAATAGCGAACCTTCGGAATAACGAACCCGATTTCGTTTTCAAATTTAACGAACCTTCGGAATAACGAACCCGATTTCGTTTTCGAATTTAATGAACCTTCGGAATAACGAACCTTCGGTATAACGAACCTTCGGAATAACGAACCTTCGGAATAACTGAACATTCGGAATAACGAACCTTCAGAATAACGAGCTGTATCCATAAAACAATAACATGCCAAAATAAGATCAGCACCCCACTTTTGATTTCTTTCCGCAGCCCCTACATGGGCCGGTACTTTTGCAGCCATGCGTCGGCACTTTGGCCAATTATGCCATAACTGGGGGAAAGTCGTGGGTTTCACATTTTGGCGCTCCTCTAATGAAAACAAATGCTACACAAGCATATTTCGTGGATTGGTAAGAACTGTATGCATTATTTTAACTTTGAAAATGCTCTAAAACCATTCCGAAGTTTAACTCGTGCATCACATTCTTACCGATCCACTCATACCTGTGATTCATTTGTATAATAACACCATTACACATACAGCTAGTAAATGCAGTGCACATTTGTATTTTGCAGTTTGATTTGGCATTCACAGGCAAGTACACGAATCCGACGGCCGATTTGTGTAGTAGGCCCTCTAGCGCGGCGCCATTACTGCCGTGTACCGCGGCGGCGCCGCACGCACGCCAGGTCCTGTGTAATATTGCGTAGCACGCATAGCTCTCGTTTTGACTCTTAATATACACCATTTTAGACCTTCGTTTTCTATAATTTCACAATTTTTAATAACTTCCTATTCACGTCAAGCAATTATTTGACTTATTTTCTACGGAAAAATATATTTTTGTGTTTGTTGCAATTATTTGTGTAATGCAAAAGTGCAATTTAGCTGACTCTTTTAGACGGATTTTTCGCAGGATTTGGCCTTCTCAATGTACTATATGAATGTAACTATGTTGTTAGGGATAGTAGATGACAAGATTGGGATGCATAAGCGATTAAAATCGCCAATAATAATATCGGTAAATATTTAGTAATGAATGACAAAGTTATAAAGAGACTTTGTCTGAGCTTAAAAATAGCATTAATTTATAAATCCATCACTAGCCTAGACCAATATCTTGTTTTCTATTTAGCCAAGTCCAGCTAAATTAAAATGTAAATTTGCAATATGGTAATTAGGCTAAATGCAATTCAAGAGTGAATACTAGGCCTATAATCATCATAGTGGGATGGGTGGGCAACATTTCTCTCGAGAATAACTGGATTAATAAGAAATAATGGTGATTTGTTATTGATATTTCTCTGTTCGTGTATTTCTTTTCAATTTGAGATTTGGGGACAGAACAATTAGTTTAGCAAAGTGTCATTGGAGGAATTCGAGAGAACTCGGGAGAAAGAGGAGAAATTGAGGTGAAGGCAGAAGAGAAGACGGAAGAAAAATGTGTAACAAAAACAGAGCGCCGCGTATACCATTTTGCTTTACAAAAGTTGTTTAAAAGAATAGTGTTAAGTAATTATAATTATTATTTTATTATATAATGATCACCGGAGAAAAAGGGAAAAACTAAAGTATAAAGAATAAGTAGACTATAGGAGAAAACAATTAAGAAGATGAAGACGAAGAAAAACAACAAGAAGGAGGAGAACAAGAAGTAGAACACTAAAAAGAAGATTATGAAGATGTGTACAATCATATTTAAGAAAAGCCTGGGGCTCTATGCACTAATAACAATTTTAATGATTTCGCAAAACATTGATTGAGGTCAAACCGTTTACATGATTATACACAGAATACTTCTATAAATTGAAAACATGAACTTGGAAGAATATATTTATTTTTGTATTTAGTACAGGCCTGATGTATTACCACCATAATCATAAAACAAAAAAGTCACTCTAGTTTGAATGATACTTGAAATCTGTAAAAAAAAAATAAAATAAAAAAACGTTTCGAGTCGACATTTGTTCCAATGAAATACATCACCCATAAAAGATAATGTAATAATCATTTCACATAATTAACGAAATAGTTCTCTAGAATAAATAAAACAGTCCATACAGTCCATATGGGGAATCCCCAGTGTGGGAGAGTTTGCATTATTTGACCACGAATGAAATATCATATAATTATAGCACATATAACTGTGGAAATCACTTCGCTTTTGTACTGTGTCAATTCAACCGTGCTAGTAGAGGTTGAAGGATTTTAGAGTTCATCTCTTTTCATTCTTGAATTGAAAATATCCAGTACTTGCAGCATTCAAAAACACGACAGAAAGGATGGCCGAGACAATAAAGAAATCATTGGTTGAACTGAAACAACTGTTTCAAAATTGCTTAATTTGCCATCGTACTCTAAAAGACAGGAGAATGCATCCGTTTTGCAAAACATGTATTCGTCGCTCGTGCCAACAGAATGCTGCGTCTAGCAGCGATATGACTGAAAACTCGACCGCGAACAAATCTAGCCAGCCTCTGGCCAACAGCAAGAAAGAAGGAGATTCCGAGGTGAAGACGTGCATGATTCATCTAGGAAACAAGGAAGACTACTATTGCGAGAACTGCGCGGTTTTTGTGTGAAGCCATTGCGCAATTTCTGACCATTTCGACCACGGGGCACGACCGAAGAAGATCAAGGAGATGGTCGACATCACTCAAGAGAAGGTCCGAGATTTGATTGAGAAGGCAGACTTCTGGTCCACTCTGCATTTCTTGTACATGGACACTACAGGGCACACTATGGGAATTGGGTTGCAGGCCCTGAACCTGGTCGAGAGAGAAATCATGCAGGAGTACAACAGACGTCTTGAACTACTCAACCAGTCCAAGGACAGACTACTCAGTAATGTCAACAGATCGAAAGACTCCTTCAGGGATCGCATGGACAAAGTATTGCGGACCGAGGGAGAATACACGACTAAAGTGATGCAGTGCCGCATGCTGGCAAAGAACAAGCTGACCACCGGCACAGACAAGGACGTGATAGAGTTCTACAAGGACTGGTCCGAAGAATTGGAGAGAAGCATGTCGCACGACGTTCCAGACACGGGTGATGCGGAGAGTTACCTGAAGATGGCGAGGGCGCTCTATTTTGAAAAGTTCCCGACCCCATCGCACAGTCTGTACATGAAAATAGGATTCACCGGCCACCATCTAAAATATTCAAACATCGCCAGCCTAGCAAGAGACCATGGAGGATCTCCGTCTGTATTAATCGGTGAGTTTTGTCAACAACATTTAGTCTATAGTTTCTTTTACTCAATGGCTAATATTGTTAGAGGGGAATTCAAGGCCAGATTAAGTTATTTAGATAGTATTTGTTGAACTTTTATCAAAATGAGACATGAAGCTTGAGAGTAATGCACATATGAACATCATGTACGGAACAGGCGATCACGTAAATCATGTAAATTGCCGCCAATTGCATATTTTTTTGTCATCTTACTTGCAACAAAAATATACCATTTTGCATGTCTTCACAAATTCGAGAGGTAATTTGTTTTTGTTTTTCACTAAAGAATGACTATATTATGAAACTTGATATCCCCAAATATAGATAGTTTTCGTATTTCTTCTTCATCGATGGTGCTCATACTTTTAGGGATTATCTCTTCTATTGAATAATATGCAAAGTATGGTTTGCCCGGGTTATATAACTCCAGCGTCTAGATGGCTTAATGTTCACAATGAGGCTGGCTTTACGTAATTTTTGCTCAAGAATAATGATTTGTCATTATCGAAATCAATAAATTTAAGGGGTAATTAGTATATATCTTATTCTTATTGTTCTGGGAACGCCCCTTTTAAATCGCCAAAATGTGACGTCATCTAAAGAACGGACTAATGTACTAAATTATGTAGATTTCATAAGCCAATGAATATTCAATCACATGTCCATTACGCTGCCGATACTAGACCCTAAATGTGGATGCGGCGTATATCGGCTACTAAGTTAGATTTGGCATCAGAAAATAAGTCTAAAATCGACTACTGTGTTTATTTTAATTGATTTCTTTTTTTTTTGCAGACATAGTTTACAAGTCATCAACTATAAAATAAGTGATTAAGTTCATTGTATACTTTAACCTATTTTGGAATGGGGCCCTAGATTTTATTTATCAAACTCTTCGACATAATTTTTATTATTTTCTCACATGACACATTCGTTGTAGTATAATTTAGTTAGTTTGTAAAATACAAAACTAAAATAATAATGGGCCTTTTGAACTATTACATATTATAACGAGGTAGCAATGACCGTTGCAGGACGGAATAGCTGAGGGTACTGTTTTCCGGAAGTGCATTTGTATGAGATTTTTTTGAAGTCGTAAAACAGTCATGTTTAACACATTTAGCAAACTTTTTAGGGGTCAACTCGTACAGTGTCCTAAGTAGTCGTCCAAATCAAAATGGCAGTCATTTTAAACTTGATCCGTACACCAGGATTGGGGAAAACTACGTTGCTTTCAATCGATCTGAAGGCGAATGCCATCTATCTGGACTCGGGGATTATGTAGTAATGTACATTTAACCCGATCCCAAGCCGGAGCAGTCTGGTGAGAAATCCTAACTTGAGATTAGCCTTGGCAATATTCACTCTATAACCTAAAACATATATTTAATAATCCAAATAAATTAAATTATTATTAAATTTAAGAATCATCTTTAATCTAAATTGCATTCTGAGGTAGTTTTCAAACTAATAATTACTGTAACATTTCTAGTTCAACAACTTTAAAAATCGGGAAGGCAGGGACGTGGACAAATGACGTTATGAAATGTTCGTGTAGTAAAGGAACTTAGTTACATTGTCAAAATCCTCGAAATCAAATTGAAATTTTAGATGTGCCTTCATACCTTGTGATAATATTCTTATGAACAAAAAGAAGCGTGGGACAAGGTTTTTTTTTCAAATTTCCCTTTCGTTAAAAAGATATTTAGGATTAAAGTGTTCGATGTCAAATTACCCAACGGATCATCAGAACCGTAACCAAAGTGAATGCAATGAGTTAGTGAATGTCGCTATGCATGTTTGCTCATTATTGGGACACATAAAGTCCAATTAACATTTTCACACAACACCCAGTGGAAATCATATAACAACAACATACATTGTGTTTTTTTCAATTATGGTGTTTAGGGCTGGTATCAGTGTTTATCAAACTGGTACTTGTGTGTAATAAACACTAACGCCGGCCTTAAACACCATACTTGAAATCACCCATTGTATAAAAAACCTTTTGCAAAGTTACTAGATCCTTTCAATGCAAACAACGTTGGGGATACTTTAAGACGGTAGATTTATTACAAAAGTAAGTCTAAAAGTAAACATGTATGCCCTTGGACTTCTTCAAATTTAGATATATTAGATACTTTGGAGTAATAAAACATTTCCCTTAGCCACATGTTCGAGCAACGATATACCACCTCGTTATTTGACTTACTGTTCAAAAAGGCCCATTTCAATTGCACAAAGGCATTTACATTATGTCAGACTAACAAACAACAATATCTCATTAAGATGATACCTGTATTACGATTATACTTGGCAACACAGTTGAGGTTTTTATTACACAACAAGAACAGTGCAATTTAGAACAGTATCTATTGTTTTTAGATATGACCCTGCTTTCTCGCTGCTAAGATTATTTGGCTGTTAAGTCGCAGTTTGGCTTTACTATTATGTTCATTGTGGGATAAAAGTTACGATAACTTATGTTTGCCTACTGTTATTATCATTACAAATCAACCAAGTTTTACGATCCAGCCTGACGATCCAACATCCACAGAGGGCGCCCCTACAACATGGTCATCAGAGCGCCATGAGAAAGTATTGGTGCCTTTCACGTATCCTACCATCTCATTCAACAGCTCGACCCGTAACATCCCATCAACTTCGTCCTCCCACTTATCATTCCCTTCCCCCGCTACCTTCGCCTTTGCTTCTTCTGGTTCCTCTCCCTATCCTTTGGCCTCTACCACCATTTCATTCCCCAAGGTCTCGTCTCCCTCCATATCTTCCACCTTTCTCTTCTCAGGCTCCCCCCTCTCCATCTCCTCCGTTCCTTCTTCCTCCTCGTCTTCCTCTGTCTCTTCAACATTTTTCTTCTCTAAAGGCACCTCCCTCTCAACCTCCTCTGCTTCTTCCTCCTCGTCATCTCTCTCCGTCTCATCCACCCTTTCCTTTTCCAAATCTCCAACCTCCCTCTCCGTCTCCTCAATCTCATGCACTTCCTCCTCATCTATTCTTGCCCTCTCTAAATCGCCCTCATCATCCCCCGTCTCCTCCCCTTCATGTACCCCCTCATCGTCTATCCTTTTCCCCTCCAAATCTCCAACATTCCTCTCCGTCTCATCTGCTACATGCACCTCCCTCTCGCCTTCCCTCGCCTCCTCCACAGCTGTCACCTCCCTTTCCACCTCCTCCGCTTCAGGCACCCCCTCTCCATCTATCTTTGCTCCTCCGTCGCTTTTTAAATTAAAGAAAACGACACAAGAGGAAAACAAAATCAAGAATGGTAAAAGTTGACTGATTAATAATTTTATCAGATCAGATGTAAATGAAAATTATATTGGTCGGATAGACAAATGAAAACGTAATTGTAGAAATAGAGAAAATAATGGAACCTTTTATTTTATAACGCATAATTATGCATGCATTGTCGGCTTAGAAAGTAAGGTGCATTTACAAGATTAAGTTATTTTTTTACAGAAATGATATGATAATTGGTATAAATAACAAATGATTTACAAATAAACAAATACGGGAAATTGGACCCGTTAGAAAACAATGATAATATAAAAACTTATTACATAAATAAGTGATACACATGGTATGAAAAAGGTGAACGTATTACTTATTAATATGTGCTGGTTTTAGAAAAAGTAAATTACCAATAATAATTGAAATTTGTTATTTTCGATATAATAGTTTTTGATATCTCAAGTGAATAATATTTTTCGGTTCCATTCAGTACATGAAAAGAAAAAAATAAAGCGGGATTTGAGTTTTGTTAGTGAGGACGCTGTACATCCAATTTTGTGGTGAGGTTATCACCAATTTAGTGTCGTATTGAGAGAACATGCCATTTCAATGGCAGAATAAACTTTATTTGGAAAAAGTCGACCCGGAAAAGGCTGAGTTATCAATAAATCTATTTGATGTGATAATAAATATAATAATTAGATTATTTTTTTCCAAAAAAAAAAAAATAATAAATAAAAAATGTTTACACTTTTTTTTTAATTTTTCAAAATCATTTTGTAAATAGTTTTGATGATCTCTCTCTCTCTCTTTAATCATGATTGCAATAAAACATCACATGCATAATTTTCTATGTCAATGGTTGAAACCAATGTCTTATTAAAAAGTCGCCCGTTTGTGTTCAAATGATCTTTTTTGAATGAAAGCAGGTTTTAATGCATGTACAGTATCCCAAAATAAACTGTGTGATAATCAACTATTGAAGAATTTACGGAGGAAGAAAAATATTCTCAGTTTTTAAAAAGCCTTAGTCCAGCTGAAATAGTTATAAAGTGTGTTTTCACATTTGTCGGATGCTTGAGGTTTTTAGTAATTTATTAAAAAAGGAACAACTATCTACTGGACACACCGGAGAGAACAAATCCTTCATTATAAATCGATAGCAACAATATTTTGACTAATTCGAGAAGCAAATCTTTTTGTGATCTCCGAATCCGTTTCTTAAAAGTAAAATGAATAATTGAGTTCTTGTAAAGACAGTAAAGTTTTGGTCAAACTGATTTTAGTAACAGAACCTGCCCCATTATATTACAAACATTATAGCTCTTCCATACTTGAACTTAATTCAAAAGTGCAAGCGACTAAGTAAAAAGCCTTTTATCATGGAAACATAGCCGTTCAAACCTAATATGGCGCTCTTTAAAAGCTAATTGTCTTATAGTGATAAGATAGAGAGATAAAAAACAACTATTACAAATATATATTTGAAAAATTTTGAAAAGAGGAAGCATTTTTAAAAAATTTGTAACGGTTGATGCAAAATTAGCTAATATTTGTGGGCCACTCCATTTAATACAAATGGTTAGTTTCATGGATAATTCACATTAAGTTTATTCTGTGCCTAAAATATTATGCTTTTTCACATTTACACTCAGTTTGTCACTATCTCACAAAATAGTACGTGTAGCGCCCTCTATACCAGAACCTAATATACTATAGAAGTTATTGATATAAGAGACTAAAAATTTGGGAAGCAGTTTCGATTATGATACTTTGCACAAACTCTGTATAATGAATAACAATAGGCATTCATTATATTTTTAAAGGATAAAGCCCGGCACTAAGGGTGTCAATTTGTCGCATTATCGTATTTGATTGTTATTGAATTGTGAGCTATTAATTTGTAACATCAATTGATATACCTTAGTATACTAGTTATTAACATTAATGGAACGGTTGAAGTTAAACAATCTTAATTTGCCGATGGCACAAGTCTTTTGTATAAATAATGAACAAAAGTTATTGAGTGCAGTGAAACAAATCGATGCTTTTATCAAATTTGGCGGTCCTGCATTGTATTAATTATCCTTTGATCGAAATGCTACTTCAGATGGTTTAATGATATCGGTTTCAAAATATTGAATTGTGAAGTATTTGTATTGTAACATTTTGAATTTTTTTTACCAAGTAATGATATGATTATAGCTTATAAAAGACATGGATTGAAAAAGTACAAATATTGAATGTCAGTGGATATTTAGAATATCATAATATGTTGATAAATGTATTTGTTCGAAACAGTTGTTATAACAAATTCAACATATAATGGCAGTTATTCTTACGTTTTAACATGTAAGTAATATTATATCAAAACGAACAAATCATTAGTTTATATGGGATGAAAGAAGTGACGATAAAACGGACATACCGTTATGATGCAAGTATATGCATTGAAGTCTGCATATGGACGAGAACACGAGCCTAGTTCAAAATTTTGGCCCGAAGTATAGCATCCCGAAGCTTGATGGTCTATAATAATAATTATAATGTGTTGATGTTGTAAATACTCCCTAATTTTGATTTGAATAAATTAGTTAGTTACAAAAGGTCTTTTGATAGAATGATGGCATAGTCGTCTTTTATTATAGAGAGTGATAAAAGGAAATTCAATAATCCTAAACATTTTATTAACAATGTATCATGGCATGCATGCAACACTGTTGTTCAAAGAAGACAACTGTTACTATAGTGTAGCAATACAATTACGCATACAAAGAAATTTTGTATTGAAAGCGCAAAATTTGTGTTAGTACCAATAATACAAATAGAAAGAGGCATGTTTGAGATAAACATTAGACTAAGCTCCATGAGGTGAACTATAATGGTTAATGTGAATATATATCTTGATATGGAGTTGTATACCGAGTCAATGAAAAATGTATTAAAAGGTGAAAGAGTAAAACTTTGTAAAACTAAAGGTTGGTATTTTATAAGGAAAATCAAATACATGTTTTTAACCTTCTAATTAGTCAGAAAAGTAACAAGCCTTTTTTTAGTCTTAATTATTTCTACCCCATACGGTATAGTATTATATGTAAAACATTTTGTTTCATCCCTTGTAAACAAAAAAAGTAAAAATGAGTAAGACTTAATTTATAATTTGATATTTTCCGAACTATTTGTTACAAAATAACATAAGTTGTGTTTAAGGATTAAACAAAATTTCAAAGTGGGGAAGCGATTTGACCAATGGCAAATTTAGAAGAACGGGTCTGTGATGATGATGATGATGATGATGATGATGTGGAAAGTGAGGGGTGAATACAGATATTTAAATTACGTAAATGATGTGGACAAGAAATAAAGAGGAACAAAAAGTAAAATAAGTTCGTGTTTTTTATATTACTATAAATGTCTATAAACATTTTCTATACATATGATATATAACATAAACTGCCATGTGTTTGTTCAACTATAAGTTATATTTTCTGTGACAGATAAAAGAAAAGCACTGTTATATTTTTCAAATGCACATGGAGTAGATGTTATTTTGAGTGACAAAAACCTTGTAATTAAAAACAGTCCATTGTCTTCATCCTTGGAACCGTTCGTACGCTAAATGTTTCAATTTGTTATCTTTTGTGCAAAAAACTGTAGTTGCCGTTGGGTTGATGCAATTTGCATTTTCGTGATTGTATTCCATGGCAATTAATTTCATATGACCGAGTAATGTGCCAAAAGGTAAAGTGATATTTCCTAAATCATTACACTAACCTTGTACACAGTGTTTAAAGAAACGCAGTATACTGTAGGTAAAATCAACATTATTAGTACAGATCCAATCAAATAGACTAAGTATAAATGTACATCAGAATCCATATTTATTTCATATCAAAATTCAAATTAACATTTAAACGAATTTATATGTCTACCGGCTATATGTTTAATTACAATCACATATAAAACATTACACATAAAACATGAGTAATGGCTGGTTGTGCATAAGGAGCGAGTCAAAACGGGAGTACCTGAACTTTATTCGCCAATTATTGATAACATATTCTAGAAAGCAACATGCTCATAATTGCAATACAACAGTACAACGTTCAATTTAATATTTAAATAAAGTAATATATATATTTTTTGGGTTTTGAAAAAAATATTTTATTTTTCTCTCAAACAACAAATTTAAAACGTAAATCATTTGCAATACAAAACATAATATTTCAACATATTCAATTGAATACTCATAAATTAGTGTTTACAATCCACATACAATTGAATGCTACCTAAAAGATAATCCTGATCTTACTTTATACAATTCATATTTTCTGTAAGTTTTCTTTTAACATTTTCCAACCGTGTTCCGTTTAAATTTATGTTAACAAGGTACCTAATGTATTTAATTTGAGAGAATATTATTATTTATGTACAACACTGTTTTTTATTTGCAAGTGTTTCCTTCTCTCTCAAATCATTATTTTCCAGAGAACACATTTAAAAGTACAAATGTGGATCAATCAAAGCTCTAATCAAAATCGTCATACCGAATAAAAAAAAACAATAACAAAAAAGCCGGTAGACGTATGACTTTATTTCAATATTAAATTGAACGTTGTACTGCAAACATGAGCATGTTGCTATCTATAATATGTTATCGATTGGCGAATGACGTTCGGGTTCCCTGTTTTGAGTGTAGTCTATACAATAGTACAGAACAATACACAGCTCATGTTTTTATGTGTAATTTTTTTGTTTATAATATATTATATATGTATCACCTAGTATATGATTGCAGCAATGTAGACATGCAATGTAATCGATAGCCGGTAGACAAAGAGATATAGCCGAACAGAGAGGGACTTTGCGAATCCATTACAGAAAATGGAACACACTC
>JAUELG010428125.1:0-12666 GCA_031471515.1 Dendraster excentricus | reverse complement strand
TTTATAATCGTTGTTTCTCCTCTTCATAAACCAGTACTGCGGGGGTATTAATCACATTCAGTGATATTTCTAGTTTTATTTTCATGTCTGATTATATGAACTATTTTTCCTGCTATAATTGTAATTAAAGGTATAGTAATTAGTATTTACATGTTATAACATCAAAATTCAAGACCCTTAAAACTTACTTGGAAGTTGGAAGTATAAGCATTGAACAGGTTGTGGTTATCAAGCGTTCTCTTCCTTATTATTATATGTGTGATTGAAGTACATGTATTCAGATTTGAAGTTCGCTATCTTTAGGGAAGATTAAGCTCTGTGTACAAAATAAAGTGCAATGCGTTTCTGCTCATTCTTCTTCTTGCGTATGAGTCAGCGAAACTTCTATGCAACATCACGCGGGTTTTGCAACCAGTTAATTGTATTGGGGTCCAATTTGTTAAAGTCTGGGTTTGGGTGGTCAGGTGGGCGAAGGGTAGGGCACTCTTCAATGATGTGGGAGGAAGTCTGCTCGGGTGCTGCAAGCTGGAGAGGGGCAGAGTCCCCAGCATTGCATTTTGGCTTTTTGGCATTTTTGGCTGCCGACCCGTGTGCGGAGCCTGTTGAGAGTGACCCAGTCCTTGCTCATTATTTGGGACATTCATTTACTATGGAATTTCCACATGTCACTCAATGGATTTATTAGACAACAGAAATGTCTATTTCATCAACTTTCAGTCAGCATGGATTCTTCTACCTATTTTATAATAAATATTGTTTAATTTCTTTTCATTTCTATCAGGAAATAAGATGGTTCCAGGTCAGTGACCTGCCTGCTCACAGGAAGGATCCAGCACCCAAGGTCAATCTGGGTCTCAACCCAAACAACTTCTTCATGGTCATTCCATTCATCAAGTAAGTCCGTCCACCTTCAGAATGGTTTGACCCACTTAGTCACAACGATACCTACGCGGAGTTGAAATTTTAATGTGTTGACAGTAATGAAAGTAAAGCTGATTGAGGCATGAAGCGCAACATTAAAGATGCACCTGTTAAGTGTTGGATATTACCCCAAATTACACTTGTGGCTTCAATCCTTTGTCAAAATCATTGTACGATATGTCGAAATGATGTGTGAAAGTTTCATTGAAAAAGAACACTGCTTTCCTGGTAAATAAGCAAACAAAAATATGCGTAAGCTTTTACAACAGACATTTGTGAGGTTTGTGACCGTTAATTTACGAGTTGAGGTAAATGATAGATATCGTCATACTGAAGGGGCATTGAAAAAAATCAAACCTTATTTTAATATTCTTCTCTTACCATTTAAGCTAAGCAAATAATTTTCATGGAGTTGACACTTATAGGACATCACTTTAACCTCATGAGTGATTGACATGGGCCTCTGAAGTAGAGGATTGCTAATATTCCTTTGAGAGTTTGAACCTTGAGTGTATGCTTATTTGTACATCTAGAATGTTGTTGAGCTATTAGTTAGTGCCCAAGAGCATAGGCCCGCTGGCCTGGGGCCACTAAAAATTAGCGCCAGGCCAACAAGATTCATTAATATATAGGCACATTTGGGCAACCAAATTTAACAGATTTTTGTATGTTTTTCTTTATTCGGGGCCCCCAGAGTTAGGTTTTGGGCCACTCAAAGTTAAACAATCTTGTTTTTACTTGTCCAACTGGACCACAAGGGAAAAGGGATAATTTCTAGCATTGTGCATTGGAACCTCGTTGTAACGAGGTCGGATATAACAAAATCCTCTTATATAACAGGGTTATTTTGCTGGTCCCAGCTTTATATATTTCTTCTTTTTTTGTTTACCCTGATAGAATGAGAAAGCTAGCTGATATAACAAGGTAATTTTCATGATCCCAAGGACCTCATTATAAAGAGGTTCCTTTTTATGAGTGTAGACTAATTATACTTGTTGTTGACAATTATAGGCCTCTAAAGAAGAGGATAGCCAAGATGCAAGCAGGCGCTCCTAACCGGGGATACATCAACTCACCCATGACCGTCTTCTCTTCCAACAATTCCAACCAGAGGACACAGAGCCCCACGTCCCAACAGGTATATATTTATAATGTGTTTGACAAAATACTTCATGTCACCTTAAATATAGATTAAAATATCATAAAAGAAATCTGGGACCCAGATTGATTTTTATATTTATTTATATTTACCCAGAGTGGGCAATCAAACCTAGGATGTGTTTACTAAAATCTGAAGGCAGAATCAGCGTTTTGAAACGCTGATGACGGGGGTACTGTTTATGCTCAACTTTTTTTTGCAAAGAGCTGATTTAGTAAACAAGCACCGCGCATGCGCTGGCTAGTTGACCCAAGAAGGCGGGTCAAATACCAGCGCTTATGAATTGAGTGTACGTACGTGAACCGGAAAGGCGTTCATATGGCGTAATCTAAATCTCTTTATACATGATGTTCTGTTTATGCTTCCCCAGAAACCGTGATTTGAATCGCCGATTGTAAACGCACAATTTTATGCATAATCAGCGATTATAAGGAAATGAGTCCTGACACAACAGCGTTTTGCACTAATCATGTTTGAGAAGCCTGATTTTGGCCTAAGATTTTAAGCATAGACACACCTCTAGTAATATGGGATGCTAGTAGATTGTAAACTAGACAAAAACAACAGGAGCAGCATTGCAAACTATTCTTGCTTTTTAAGAATAAAAGTCTTACATAAATACCCTTATTTAGACAGGCTAACTATTGAAAGAATGGGGGCAAAGGGCACGGGGGAATAACTCGGCACGGAACACGAGAAAAGCAGAAGCAGAAGTACAAACTATTCTTGCTTTTTAAAGGAGAATGAATTAGACTTTTACAGTTATCATATCAATTCGTTGTTGTACACCAACTAATACCTTCTCCACAGCAGATTACAGGGACCCCTTTCAACCCTATTTGGAGCAGAAGTACAGAACAATTTTTAAGAGTAAAAGTCTTGCTTCTTTTCTTTTTTTGTCAGACTAACTACCGACAGAATGGTGGCAAAGGCCGCGGGGGGAACAACTCGGCGTTAAACACGAGTGGTGGGCCGTCCAACCAGGCGCAGGATGCCAGTAAAGCCGAGACCAGAAGGAGGCAGCAGCAGCAGCAGAACTTCAAGTTCCAGACGATGAATGCGATCGCCCAGTACTCCCGCTTCAAGGACCCTGCCGTGGAGGCCCAGTGGAACCAGGGAAAGAAGCAGAAGGGACAGGGGACGCCGCAGGATGGGCAGCGGCATAGCAGACGGGACAAGGTATGCTCTGAATATGCCAGTTCACAGATATCGTATGGCACGATTGACCCTTTGACCATTGAATAGACCGCTTCTATAATGTATGCAAATAATATGCGTGTGATGTAAGACTCCCTGTTGGCAAGCTTACAATAGTAACTAGGTCCGGCAAGCTAAGTTTACCAGAGCTTGCCGGACCTGGTTACTATTGTTTGCTTGCCAACGGGGAGTCTGACGTTATTTGCATGCATTACAGAAGCGGTCTATTCTACAATCATGGGAAGTATATAAAGCCTTTACTCTGTGCAGTCATGTTCAGAGTGGCGGATGGTTGTCACGGGATATTCTTTGTTACTTTCATGAGAACAATTAGCCAACCTTCGCATCAAGGAATTTCATATTGATGTACTTAAGAAGAACAAGTTAAGAACCTTATCCAGTCCTTTCAATTCAATGAATGCCGAAGAATCATGATTAACCTTTTTATTGCACAAGTGCAAAAAGGTAACTGTGAACTAGTGTTAACATCCCCACTGTGCCATACTTTAAGCCCGGGGCAGACGGAGCCGACTCATCCCGACCCAACATTATCATTCGGATTGGCTCAGTTTTCAGTTCTTTGCGACACACATTTTGCCAGTCAAGGACAGTCGGACGTCAGTTGGGGCTGATTCATCACATGAATCAGATCCGACAAACTGGGCCCCAACTCTAGCGTGATTGAAACCGTGGGATCGGGTCGAGTTGGCTTTTTTGCAGAGGGCTTGAGGCACTTCACGTATCATACAAAAAGCTTTTTAAAGTTAGATTTGGCTTTGGATAAGAGCATATTTAACAACCAAATATCAAATATTTGAGATATTTATGAAATTATATACCGTAATGAAGAACAGGACATATACGAAAATGTTATGTTATGTATCAAAACTGTTTGCCATTTCAGGTATCATTTACATTTTTATAACTTACATTGTAAATTTAGATTTAAAATCTTTATGAAATCTCGAGCCTAATCTAAAACATTATGTTAGATATTTCCACATGTAACAAATGGTCATTATGATTATGATTAATTTTGTTGTTGCACTAAATGGTTTTATATAATGCTGTTCTTCCTTTTTGTCATTGCTTGCAGACGCGAGGTTCAGAGGTTGATTCCAATAAACAGAACCAAGATCCTCCACAAGGTATGATGTTACACCCAGGAAGTTACAGTGGAATTGAGATATAAGAATAGCTTGTCAACATGAAAATTACCTTGATATGTGATACAAGTATCTTGTTATATCAGTGTTAAATGACAAAAAGAAAATATTGAGCTTTTACCAGTGAAATTAACTTGTTATACGAGGGTTCTGTTGTATCGGTGCTGTTTATCAGTGTCAAAATACAATACCTTGTTGTATTCTTTTTACCACAAAAAGCATGGGACTGGTTTCAGTCTTTCATATCTCCCTTTCATTAAAAAATATTAATAATTTAAGTATTCAGATGTCAAATTATCCAATGGATCGTCAGAACCACAATGTACAAAATGAGTGCAATGAGTAGGTGAATGTTACTTTGCATTTTTTCTCATTACTCGGCCTTATAAATAATCCATTTGACTTCAAATTCAACACCCAGTGGACATATCAGATAAGAACACAAAGCTTTTTGCGCATGTTACTAAATCCCTTTATTTACTGATTCATATTCTTTCCTTCTTGTTATAACAGCAACTCCAGTCCCAATCAAGATACTCAGTCGCAAGCATAACCAGGAGACCAAGCAGCAGGCCCAGGCATCCCTTTGTTCCAAGGCATTCCTCAACTTCAGGTTCGATGTGGACGCCATTATGAGGGCATTTGATGGAGTCAGGTAGAACAGAAGGGCTGGTCGATCGAGATGATATCTGAGAATTTGTTACTCTTTACTTTTGAACCAAGCTAGAAATCGTCCATCCCTCAAATCAATTCCATATTTAGACATTGATGCCATTGTGTGAACATGCATGCCATCAGGAGGGCATATGATGGGAGTTGGCCCAGTCGAGTAGAACAGATCTCCTGGAGAATTTCAATTACGAAAGGACTTGTGGGAATGTTGTGAATGGAGGAATGGTTTCTCATTAACTTTCAAACTAAACCAGATAGTCTGAATGTTTCACAGACCATTTTCAACTTCAGACATTGATGCCACCATGTGAAATTGTATGCCATTATGAGGACATGTGCTGGATTCAGGTTGAATAGATGGCATGTGGATGTGCAACTTCAATTTGATGAATGATTTTCCGATGAACGAATGACAAGTTACTCCCTAATTTTTAACCACACCAGAACATGGCTCTGTCCCAATGCATTTTCTACTTAAAACACTGATGTCATCGTGTAAAAATGCATGCCATTATTGGGCATTTGATGGAGTGGAGTAGAACAGATGCACTGAAAAACATCAATTTCAGTGAAACCTCTTTATTATGAGCTCTTTTAAAACGAGGTACATGTGCCTGATAAAGTTTGGTGTTTTCACAGATCCAGGTTATTTGTACGCTATGGGTTTTAGCCATGATGCAACAAGATATCCAGCATAACGAGGTGCATTTGATGATTCAACAGCCACAAGGGGCTCATTATTAAGAGGTTTCACTGTACAGAGATGACTTGTTTGATTATCGGTGGAGGAATTGTCACTCATTGCTTTCAAACCAAACCAGTATCTCTAATTTCTATGAGCATTTGAAGGGTATTTGAGTTTGGTCATGAAGTGCAGAACTTTGTCTCAAAACAACTGTGGTAGATTGATATTGTAAAATACTTTTCCAAAGATGTCAGTCACACTAAACTTCAAGGGTGGGGGGAATGTTTCACAAAGATCCTAAGTTTAACTCATATGTGTATTTTATGTATGTCATTTGTGTTCTTGATGTAAAATGTATGAACACTCTGAAATGTTTGCCCTTTTCACATTTGAATATATTTTATTGAATGGTTACAGATGGTTTTCCATAATAGTTTGGTCCACCTTGAAGTTCTACTTAGGATCTTTGTGAAGCATCCTTCAGATTGTTTAGATCCCAAGGGGTTGTTTTCTTGTATAAAAATGTTTGTATCCTATTAATATGAAAGTCTACTTACATTTGTATTATATGAGAAGCAACAAACTTTTTTTGCATTTATTCTTTATTTTTAAATGTTTTTCTTTTGTAACTCGGCATGTTTTCTATTTGCACGATAGATTTTGATAATTTTCCTTATGATATTATACCCAATTTTCCCACTACTACAAGTTGCTGCAAGTGAGAAACAAGCCTAAAAGTTTACTTTATTGTATAATGAAATACTTATACAGTGAACCTCTGTAAAGCGAGGTCCTTGGGACCATGAAAATTACCTTGTTATATCAGGTTTCTCATTTTATCAAGGTAAAAAATCAAAGAAATATAAAGAGCTGGAACAAGCAAAATTTCTTTGTTATAAGAGGATGTTGTTATAACCGACCTTGTTATAACAAGGTTCCACTGTATTAGTACATGTAGTTATGAGAAGGCAGAATTGTCTCCACAGCCATGGGATGCATTGATGCATATTACAGTCATTTCATTCAGTATATTAGATGAAACATTCCGTGAAAAGTGCTTGCCTTCTTTCTAGCAGAAAGCGTTACAATTGATTGTAAGTCACAAAGTTTGCTCAGAAATTCCAACCAATCACATTTGCATGTTTAGTCACATGACAATTAATTAAAACTTTACAATCTATTGCATTTCTTTCTGTATTAGGGCCTGCCCATATTCTGTATCGCAATAAAAATAGCGTTCCCAGATGATGTTTGTTTTATACAGAAATTGCTTTTGATTAAAAAAATGGCATAGATCTGTAGGAAGTTCTTTTGTTCAGAGTGATGAACAAATAGATCATTTCCGACCCCTCAAACAAAAGATAGATCGCTTACAGATCTAGTCCAGTGATATATATCACACATTTAAAATCAAGCAGGAAAAGTTAACTTGGTGCAAGACTGCAAGTAACAATTTCCTTGTTCTTCATTGTCCTGAAAGTTTCATGGATTTAGTTTGTAGAGGCTGATATATTTTTATTCTGATCACACGTAACAAAATGAAGATTATTTGAAAAACTGATGGAGCATATTTTCAATGTATGTAATTTATTGAGATAATTAAGTTCAGAAAGTGCTATTCTGTTAAGTAGTGCTCCAATGTATACCCCTTCCCACTAAGTAATACCATGCTTCACCATTGGCTGAAATTGATTCAAATTTCACATCAGATAAGTCATGCTTTGTATCGGAGCTTTGCTTTGCTGTTTATGTGTATTAGTTTTGTGTTGTTAGTACTTAGTGCAATATCAGTTGCTGTGTGTACCAGGATTTGATTACATTTGAATTAGATACATATGTTCTGTCAATAAATGTTTAAACTTGCAGCATTGATAAATCGTAAAAAATCAGAAACAGTGGTACATTCTACTCAAGAGTAATGCATTTTTCTGTTTGTGAAATACCACTATGTGTTGCCAATTTAAGGATTTTCCTAAACGATGCCGATCTACACAATATTAAAAATCATCGACAAAATAGAGCTATCAAAATAGATAAATTCTTCATGAATAGTTCTGGTATCTTTTGATGAAGTGTAGGATAACCAACCCATACATATAAATATGTGGGACTTTGTCCTTGTTGGGTTAACATAAAGTTGTTTAGCTAGAAACAGGGTAGGGTTCAAGTCGTCTGTATGCAAAACCTATGTAATAAACTTGTGCCTTTTGTTATTTTTATACTTCATCATCAATCTTAACACTATATGACTACGAGACTGCCATGTATTAGGTTACAATGTGTAGGCTCTGCTAGTTGATGATGAATTGACTTGCTTTTTAGCAGAAGGCTTTGATTTCATCAGTATCAACATTAAAAATCAAGACTTTGTAGTTAGATTTTTTAGTTTCTTTTAAATTCCATTATGGTTTCTCATTGTGCTACATGTAGTTAATTTGTGTTTTCTTTATTTTTTGGAAGAAATGATGTACACTGTACACTACAGAATACTGTAAATGTTATCAAAGACAAATTAGCAAAATAAAATTGAAGCTTGCTTCATGAAATATATGAAAACCACATTTAGTCTTGTATCATTTGTGTGTGATGAATGTCTACAGACTAACACCTGTAGTTGGTCAGAGGTGCATGTTTACTGTTAACCTGACCGATTTTAAAGTTGGGTTTAACGAGTTGAAATTCTATGGAACTATTCTGGTTCATTTCCCCCACCCCCCCCCCTTCCCCAAAACATATGTCAAGAATTCTATGCAAAATTGTTCATAGTATTTAGTATGTTACCTATCCAGGGCACTATTGCAGGAAGGGATACAATTGATCGTAAGTCAGAAAATGTATGCGTTTCAACCAATCAGATTTGTGCATGTTGAACACGTGATCTGACTTACGATCAATTGTCACTTACAATTGATAGTATCTCTTCCTGCAATGGGGCCCTGGACTTTTAAGTCACTTCTACTCTAACAATCTTAAAACAAGTATGTGCACTACAATAATACATAACTCGCAATCTCATTCTCACAATACACAATGATTTTTTAATGAGGACAAGCAACAAAGTTGTATTTGAAAGTTCTCAGTTTTGCTCAAATTTACTCATTCAATACATGTTCAAAATATTTTGAAGACATGCCTCAAAATGTCCAACAGCTATATAAATCTTGGAAATTAAACTGGTGAGCAGTAGGAGTTATCTTATCCTAATGCAAAATTGCAAAAGAAAAATAACATCAAGGAAAATAAAGTTTAGTACCGTAAGTTGAAATATCGGTCATTTTAAGATCTACATGCCAAGGAGAAAATGATTTGCTTTGGCATTAGGCCCTTGATTTCAGATAAATTGTTATCCTTTCAGAAGACCTTACATGAACATGTACATGTAGGAGCACATGTACTAAAGACATCTTTATAAAATGCGTTTATTTTTGCTGGATCATGAAAATTACCTTGATATATTGGGTATCTACAAAATTATACTTTCTTCAACTTATCTGTGTGTAAAACAATCTTGTGCAGTGGAACCTTGAAATTATATTTTATAACCAATTATATAGCAAGGTTATTTCACAGGGTTGTGTTTTTAATCCCTGGTACAAGATAACATCTGATAAGACAAGGTTAACTACAATGGACCCAACATGCTCATTATAATGGGGTTTCACTGTAGTGTAGAGCAATCATTTGACAAAGTCCTGTGCAATATAAGTTTTCAGGAAAAATAATGAAAAAGCTGTGGATCTAGTGGAGTTATTAAAAGTGTCAAATCTACAATAATTTAACACAAGTATTGACAACTAAGGAGTTTCACGGTTGATCACCAGCATTATAATTGGGCTCTTTATAGTTATGCTGGCACAGGCTCACCAGTCTTGTCTTAGTAATCCAGAGGTCTTGGGGTTTGAATCCTGGAGAAAGCCATTATATCCTTGCTCATTTCAGAATACAAGTTATATTTATGGTGATTTCTAACCATTCAAAATAAAATAATAAACACAATTTCAATATATTTCAATATTTTCAATTTCATTACAAAATATCGGTTCCTTCTTACAGATCAGGTGAAGTGGTTAGCCTCACTTTTCATCTACATTTAGTAGTTTTAATAGCCATGACTATGACTTTGACTAGACAAATATATGATAAATGATAGTTGATACAATTACAGCATATTAGAACTATTTTATAAAAGGCAAAATGCAAAAATTACACGAATAAACTTAGATTACACACAATATGTAAATCATTCTATAAGAGTATTTTGTGAGGACTGAGGACAGCGACCATCATGGACTGTTGTCCGTGACCTTGCAAATAAGCAGCTCTTTGAGTCATATCCAGTCATTATCAATGACAAAAGTTTATCCAATTAACTACATGTCTTGTAGCTCCGCGCAGGCTCCTCACACTAAGAATCACGGGATGGACTCGGAGGCAGCTGTAAATGTGTACCACAGTAATGCAGTTCCATGCACGTTGCTGGGCAATTCTAGAAGCAATTTAGACGGGTCATGCGATCCATCTGTGATACACATGCATCGCATCGCACGTTAACGTTCCAGTGCCAACATTGTTTAGTACACTATAGTATACTATAGACTCAGGGACTTGTCGGATGTAGTCTTCAATGTATTATAACTGCTCCCTCGTCATCGTCAAAGTCTGCGTCTGAACTTTGTACAGCGGGAAACTGGGGCGATGTTGCTGGGTCATTCAAGCGGTTGAGGAAAGACGTCAGCAGTGACTTGTTGATGTGATCTGTCTGTGTGATTTCCCGCTCAGGCTCAGGGTTGTTTCCACTCGCACCGTCCACACTCGATCCCACTGCATCGTTCGACTGATCACCACTCACACCACCACCAGCAGCCATGTTTAATTGGGCCATGTCGACCTCCATGTTTCCACCGTCACCATTCGGGAGCTGACCGTTCACATTGACATGGTTTCCATCCATAGCTTCCTCCTCTGCTGATTGAGGTGTGTTCAATCCTTCGGCCATGACTCGTAATTAATGTTATTTGCAGGAATTCAGATCAATCAACTAGTCTACTCTACTAGTCTACAGCAGGAACTAATAATATGCTAGTTTATTTATCTGTCTCAGTCTTACTTAAAATTCAAAGAAAAGCAATTACTCCTTCAAATCAACCAAGGCCCAACTTCTTGAAATAATTGTGTTGTCCAATTATAATTGTAAGTGTAACTGAAGAGACAAGACTCAAGTGCACATATCACACTCAGCAGACTGTATGATTACTAACTGTAATCAGCGCCTGGTTAGGTTATATGATTACATGCATTCACTGAAATCATAATAAATGCGGAAGTAATTCATGTGTGTACGTACACGTACCATATAGTACACGTGCGATCGATCAATAGAAAAGTACGGTACACGTACACTTCCGGGTCAAATACGCTTTGTAGTACACGTTATTTTTCGCTACTGACTCGGCAGGCAACCAAAATTTAGGTTGATCAAAGAACGGTTTTATCCTCAAAATGTGGTTTGCAGAGGCAGAAGAGGTTGTTGAAGTTGTTAGAGGTCATTTTCCATGGACCTGCCTTCTTTTGATTCCTATCCTAATTGCAATTTCGCCGTGCAACGGAGCTCACGACTTCACAGCTTATCGCATGCAGCAATTTGACCTCCATGGATCGCAATATGGTGAGGCTAACGCTAGTTGAAAGGCACGGGGAACTCTCGGGGGCCGGGCCGTGGAAGAATTAGCTCCGCCCTTCTTGCATACCGAATGCACGTGTGTGTTGTGTGGGGGCATGCACTGCATGTGCATATGAATGAATTATGTCTGATGCTCTGGGTTTTTCAATTTTGACTAGATTCTGATTCAGCAAATGAAACCTACCTCATGTCAAGGCATACATGAAGTAAACGTGAGGAACTTTGAAATAATATTTTACCTGACTCCTGGCCGGGCTGAGGAATGTCAATTGTCATGAACAAGAAAAGCTGAAAAATTTGAATGTGAATTTTGATTTCGAAAATCTATTAATTCTTCAAAATGTTTATGAATTTAAAACAACAAAAAGTCAAAAGTCAAAATTATTATTATTAGGTAATGGCGTGGCATGTCACATATTTGTCTGAAGTGAAATGGACAGAATAACTCGATTATCAATAAGCACAATGTAGAATTAATGTATTTCTTTTTTTTTTTTAGACAACTTTACTCAATACGATACGGATGCGCTGCTAGTTACCATACCGAGTCCATAGAAATGTGAGAGTACACAGTACTCGCGCAGTGTGCTGTGCAGTGTATCGGTTATGTCCACACTGCTCACCAATACGGAGAATGGATTGACAAAATTGTTCTAGATCTACTATAGATCCTATCGATAATCAATCATCCAAGTAAAAGATTAAAAGATCATTCTTTCAGACAAATTAATTTTTTTACTGATTGCTTTATCATATTTTAATTTACATTGTATTAATTCTTATCTTTGAAGAAACCTTTTTTGTCTTGGATAAATTTTCCTCTTAAACTTCAAGCTTCTTGGTACTTTTTTAGGTCTATACAGTTGTGACAGAATAAACTTTATTTGATCAAAATCGGTTAAAAATAAGTCTTCAGAAATAGCTGAAAGTGAAATATCCATAAAGTTTATTCTGTCATTAAAATTTTACAATTTGACACTCTTTCATTTGTGCCCTCTATAGTATACCAAAACTCAACTCTCCCTTTAAACTAAAGGGCAATGAAACTGGTTTTCGGCAATTATTACCGTTTAGAGGGTGAACAGACATTTCATTTGATATATATCTTGGTAATTTTAGCCTCCTGGATCCCATGAAATCCTTGCGTGAACATACCCGCATTTTACTCATTCTTACGGTGGCAAAA
>JAUELG010428014.1:1544-12667 GCA_031471515.1 Dendraster excentricus | reverse complement strand
TGGTGAAGTTATTACTATTACTTTTGTCCATAATGGTGCCCGTTTTGGTTACTAAGGTTAAGTTTGACCAATACTCACCCTCCCTTTAAATTCTTCTTTAGACTTGACCATTTAATAAGGGTTTTAATCCACAGAACATTTTATAAAACTCTTCGAGCTAAATCTGTGATGGATCAATTTGAAATTATGTTAAGTGTGTTTAATTTACATTGGTAATGAAATTGACTATTCTTCCACACGAATGCACAAAACCTTTTATCGACAAAGCTCGAGGAAAGCACTTGAAAATACAAAAGGATCAATTTGAAATTGTAGTGGATTAACTTGAAATTAACGGTTAAGTATGTTTAACACTGATAATGAAATTGATTCATATTCTTCCACTCAAATGCACAAAAGTTTGTATCAACAGAGCTCGGGGAAACCAGTTGAAAATCGAAAAGATAAGTGATCAAACGGATATTCCCTGTTACATAATAGTTTATCATGGAGTTATTAGACTATGGAATTTCGGTATGATATTCATATTGCATCGTCATTCCCGCATGAATAGTTGTAGATTTTTAGTTTTTGAAATTTTAAAGTTCAAAACTGTTTCTTCTAAAGTAGTTTGTACACTATTTCGACACCATCGATTAGTTGGGCTGATATGCATAACCATCCATGACTTTATGAAGCTAGTATTCATCTCTAATAGTTTACGGCTAATACCTCGTATGGAACAGCTCACGCCAATAAACCCTTCTGCGCATATGCAGACTGACGTGCCGTTCACGTCTGAGCAAACACCGCCATTCAGACATGGAGAGTCACGGCAAACATTCGTATCTGCAAATGAAAAAGGGAATTAATAAAACAAATTAAACCCGAAAGTGAAATAATTAGTAATACCACATATCTGCTTAATGTCTTAATAAAAAACTACAGCAAGAATCCACAGGAAAACGTACTCAATTTTGTATTGCTGTCCATATGATTTGATATAGCCATCATTTTTCAATAATTCCGCGATGGCAATTATGTTAATAGCAGAAAGGAAAAGGGGGCTTCTGAAAATAACCGCCTCAAGAGTCTTAAAATTCCAAGAAATCCCCCCTTTGAGATACAAACAGAGATAGATTACTAAAAGAAAATGAGAGCCGATCGACGCCCCCTTGAGCCATGCAGCTGTGGTATTTACCTTGTTCGCAGTATGGTCCTGTGTACCCGTCCTCGCACTGACACATGTAGAGACCATCAAAGAACGAACACACGCCTTCGTTTTCGCACACGTTCCGCACGCATGAATCGGATGTCGGAGCTGACATTAGAAAGAAAAAGGAGTTTCGCTTTATTTTATTGTAAATATTCAGTTTTTACAATCTTATCGAAACAACACTTATATTGTCGCATTAAAATTACTACGTCAGTCATTTTATTAAAACAAAACTTAACAAGTTATTTTCTGACCAATCCTTACCTATCAGAATGCTGTAATCATATGAACGTTACATTGCAAATGTATATGTTTATTATGAATCATAATGTCATATAGATGTATATATATATATCCATTCATTCCATTTCCATGATCTGGTAAACCTCATGTTCTGAAAGATGCAAACATAGCTTGAATGTTATGAATAAACAAAACATGTTAAGGCTGACAATGCAGAATCGTTCCTGATACAAAATATTACTTACAAACATAAGTATACAGTAAGACAATAAACTTGGAAGTATTAATACAAAGACAATTATTACTTAAAGTTAAGTATTTCTTGTAGTTACCTTGCTCACAGTTGATCCCGGTGTAACAGTTTGCACAGACACACACGTAGCCTCCGATCAAGTCGTGGCAAACGCCACCATTCTGGCATGGGTCTGATGCACACTCATTGATTTCTATGGAAACAGATGATTTCATGGATTTATTGCGATTATATAGTTTTGTTTTATCTACATTCTCGCACTAAGTCAGTACCATCGTACAATACAAATCATATTCAGCAAATGAAAACAAAGTGTACATAAAAGAAACAATCAAAATGTTTGAAATTCGAGGACCAAAATTTAGAAAAGACTATACCTGTTTTTTCTCTTAAATTTTAATTGCAAATGATAATAATGATAGGTTTTAATAGGAAAGAACATGAGCAATAAATGCATATTCTGATTTTTTGAAGAATAAAAACATTAGGAATGATGTATAAAAGATGTATATGAACTGGTTTCTTAAAAGCCCAATGTGAAGACAATAACAAACAAAGGCATTTGCAATGCGGGTAAAACACGAACTGAAAAGAGATGCAGAAATGGACACTATACTGCTAGACAGGAAAATAGATTGAAATGAGGCAAACAAAGATACTAACCCATGGAACAGTTCTTCCCAGTGAATCCTAGTGGACACGTACATATGTAGTCTTGGCCCATGTTGGTGCACTCCGCTCCATTGGTGCATGGGTTCAACGCGCACTTGTTGATATCTGAAATGCAATGCAATATGGAATAAAGTAATCTGTTTTATTTGTTTCTAGAGAATGGGAGCATTAAGTCGGGATATGAATAATTACAAAACTACATGGCTATTACGATTTTGGCAACTGTAGACAGGCAGAAATATGTGCAAAATTTGTATACAGAATGTAAAACAAGAGTACCCTTAAAGAAGAACATTATACATTGCCCAAAAGGGTATATTGTTGACCGTGTGAGAAAAACAAAATAAACATCTGTTTAGAAGTTTGGATGTTTTAGAAAAGAGTAACATACCAGAGGGGGTTTCGCAGTGCTGTCCTTTCCAGAGGGTAGGGCAGGAGCACATGAATGCAGTCGGTCCAGTGTTCTGACAGGTCCCTCCATTGATGCAGGGTTTCACATCGCACGGCTGGATAGCTGTATGACAAAGAAGAAAGTCAAATAATCAATTACATTATTATTATCATTATTCACATTGTCTTTATTTCAATTCCAGAATGTTATTCCGTATATTGTGTCTAAAATCCTAAGTTTTTACTTTCCCTTCATATTTGAGCAAGTTAGTATTGTCGGTCCAGATAACTGAAAAATCTTCAATCATTGTAGAATGTAATATATCGGACAGCTGCATCTCAAGCCAGAAAAAAACAAGAATAGTATTGTACAAAATGTTATCTTTCCTAATACATGTATTAAGTTAATCTTGACTATCGAGCAACTTTCTAAGACTACAATTGTATACATTTACACGACTCGTTTTGAGATCAGGGCATGCGCCGGTAAAAAATTAGAGAACTCTAGCTGGACATTCATTGTTGTTAATATCTTCCAACAATTACATTGTCATATAACTATGATTTTCGGAATCATCCTTACCAACATATGCGGAGTCTGTGATCTCGATAGAGAAACCCCTCTCGGTTTTCTCGTTATCCGACCTAAATGAAATCCACATCATGACCGGTTGTAAATCAAAGTCATCCGGCTTCACAGGACCTGATCTCCGGACTCTCTCAGATCCGACGTCACTAGGATCCAACCCGACACCGATCTTTTGTGAACAAATAGATTATCAACATCATAAATACGTACTTGGTATAACCACAATTTGCATTTGCGGGGTTAGATGGTCTACATACATTTAAGAAATTGTTGTGTAAAATATATATATTGATTGTAATATTCTGGGTTTATATCTAGCCCCCTAATTAGATAGGTTGTACAATGGAAATAAAATATTCCTGCATTAAGCTACTATCTAAACTGCAGGTGTTGAACTAATACTTGTTTTAACCTCCTTACACCAACCATATATCGATATATTGTATATGTTTATATCGTTAAATTTAAAAATAAAAGAAAAACATAATTGTAAAAGTAATGCTTTTAGTAATTAACATGTTACACACCTTGAGTACATCGTATCTATTCTCCGTGATGAAGTCCTTGAAGTCGATATCAACGGTTCGCCCACTGGTGACCTGAATGAACCATAGGCAGTCCTCTCCATTGTTGTAGTTGGATGGGTAGTTTGGGGTATGGATCTCAATCTTGGACCCAACCGCGAGTGTGTAGTTAACTCTGCATCCCATAGCTAGAAGACATTGGGTCAATTTAGTAAATTTCACCAACACACTTATTATGAGTATTGATGATACGATTGATGTACATGATTGGTATCGTTAATACTAATGTTGATTAATGTTAGTCTAAATCCATTAATATCACATTTAAAGTTGTAGGTGTTGCTGCTTATGTTATTAACAATATATCTACAAACATCTACTGATAATGGTGGTTCAGCCACATATGAATACCACATCATCTGTCACTCTGTTGAATATGTTGTTTGTAAGTCGATTTTCAAGCAAAAACCAACCCTTATATCAGTAGTCAGTAGTATTATTATTCTATTACTTGCTCCCAGATACTCCTCAATGTTTTCAATCAGTAGGACAACACTTTCATACCTCTTTCACAGTTGACCCCACTCCATCCTGTTGGGCATGTACACTGGTAGCCGTTAGCCAGGTCATTGCAGATGCCTCCGTTCTGGCACGGTGTACAGGCACACTCATCGATATCTGTAAAGGAGGCAGATAGAGAAACATATTGCCACATCATTGTTGTCATAATTAACATCACTACGGTTAGATGTTTACCATTAATTTTCCACCGTTATTTGTATGTATCCCAACCAAATAGTGGGGACCAGGGATGCCTATGTTCATCTGGTAGGGTTATTGTGTATGTTTATAAGTATTTTAAATATTTATTTGAATCATTATTTCATTTGTTATTACTTTATATATTCATGTTTATTTTTTTATATTTTTTAATCATTGTTGTAATCATTATTAATATTATTTTATTTTTATCATTATTCCTTTGTATTTGTTTAATTACATTACTAAACGTGTTGTTTTTATCCATTGGTTTATTTTTAATTTATTTATAACTTAATATCCTTCTTGGTGAGGGGGGAGGGGGTATATTCCTAGACCCACGTTCTTACTTAGGGCGCCTAAGTTGCATTAAATGTGAAATGATAAATCCAGACTTGTCAATGGTCAATCCATCCGGTTGAAATACTTACTGACTTCACAGTGGGTGCCTGTAAAACCAGGCTGGCAGAAGCAGTCATAGCCATGGGATTCTACCCGATTCACACAGGTCCCCCGGTTGGCGCAAGGATTGCTTGCACACTCATCGGTATCTGAAAATAGAGAACAACCGATTTAAATTATTGTATTGTAAAATTTAATTACCACTCTAATAATGCTCCATACTTGTTTTGTAAATCGTCATTCATAATTATTAGCATTTTATAGATATTACAAAAAAGACAAATATGCAATTGTTAGAGAAAAATTCTTTGTGTTAGGGTTATTTTACAAAATTGATATTCAATATTAAATGAAACATATTTAAAAAGATCCTTTTCATTATTTGCCTTTTATTACCAGTATTTCAGTACTATACTTATTGTAATTAATCAAAACATCAGGGTCATAACGTCAACATTCGTATTAAATTGGTATTGTTAATTATCATACGCGACTATTATGCATTCAATTGAATTTGAAACTAGATTAAAAGCATTATGTGCAAGATTGTGCGTTAAAAATGGGGCATATTCTCAATTAAATAAATGCCAAACAGTTCATCGCGTTCTCAGACTTACTTATCTCGCACCGGTCGCCAGAGTAGCCAGTGGGACATAAGCATGTGTAGCCGTCAATACCGTCCCGACAGGCCCCTCCGTTCTCACATGGACCACTCTCACACTCGTCAATATTGGTTGCGCAGAATGTGCCCGCATATCCAGGGGCGCACTGGCAGAAGAACGAGTTGATGCCCTCGAAGCAAGTTGCACCATTCAGACAGGGGTTGGACGAACACTCTTCTACCTCTGTTTTGAACATAATAGATTAATTGATTTGATCAATGACAATGACAATGAGAATGGCAATGAATTATATTTCTCATACAGGCATGGAATAAATCCTAACATCAAATACTGTAAACATCATTAATGGCAATAATTGGCAAAACATGAAAATATTTACAGTACAATCTCATCTGTGAGAATAAAAATACTGTAAACATCATTAATGGCAATAATTTGCAAGACATGAGAATATTTACAATACAATCTCATCTGTAAGAATGATAACATCGAATGGCAATAAGATTAATTTCAACTGTACATTATCCAGTTTGCACTTATAAAAGGAATGGATGCCCTTAAAGTAAATTGCATCATGTAGACAGGGATGAACGCTCCATAATCTTGGCTGTCAAATTCAAACGAAGTACGACAAATATACACCAATGATTTGAAGATAACATACAGAATTTGATTTTGGCTACTAATTTTGTAGCTATTTATCTCTTACAATGTATATATAAACTAACAATAAACAAATTCAAATGGCCGAGTTACCTATTTCACAGTGCACTCCTGTATATCCGGATGTGCACTGGCACATGTAGCCATTGTTTCCATCGTCAAAACACAACCCTCCGTTCAGACATGGTTGGCTGCTGCACTCATCGATATCTGAGGGTAAAATAAGAATTTAATAAAATACGACAAATTGATCAAATGATAATGAATCCTTTCGGCAACTGAAATCATTCAAGTGACTCAAAAGAGCACATTATATTCAGAACTGATAGCTTTTCAATAATGTGCGCTTGTTAGAAAGAAGTCACAAAATGGTGTGAAACTTAGTGTAAAAAAGAACATGCATGAATGCATTCCTAGGAAAGCATGACGCTTAGAAGAAACACTCAACATTTCACGTTTCACATCACAAGAAAAGGGAAATATAAACAAATGTTGCGTTTCCTATATTATGTGATTTTAAAGCAGAAACTCAAATGAAGTTATATACCAACCTATCAAACATCAGTGTACCTCAATAATTTTGTTATGTTATCACATAACAAAGAACACTAACACAAAGAGTAAGTTAACGAAGACAACTCACCAGTTTCACAGTTAACACCGGTGAAGCCTGTGGGGCATGTACACGTGTAGTGAGCAAACTCGTTGTTGCAGACACCTCCATTCTGGCATGGATTACTGGAGCATTCATCGAAATCTAATGATACATAAGAAGAAAGTTAGTTGTCGAATTCTGTGTCGTTCTGTACACATTTCTCTTGACACAGCTGGATTGGTATTCTCTGTATTGCTATTAAGACTTTATGCAAAATAGCACATCGTATTATAACAAAGTGTTGTTATCCCTATCTCAGTCAAAAATAGAAAAACATATCGTCAATGAGTCATCTATTTTAAATCAAGGCAACTTATTTTTTGTTTGTATGTACAAATTACACAATCTTACACACTGAATATTTCAAAACTCGACATATTTGCATAACAGTGCTCTTACCAATGGAACACAGTATTCCTTGCCACCCTTCTACGCATGCGCACGTAAATCCATCTACTCCATCAAGACAGGTTGCTCCATTGAGGCAGGGGTTACTAGCACACTCGTCGATATCTGAATAGCGGTAGTGGAATTAGAGAATATTATCTGCTTGATCAACTATTTGATGACTAATTATTGATTGTTGCATTAGTTACGTTTAAAATAGAACACTACATAATTTCTAAGAATACAAATGATATATCCTAACAACATTTATTTTCATTTACCGTTCAAAAAAGTGCATGAATTACTAAGTGATGTAATTGTATATTGAAACCCATATAAAAATACATCTTAAAAGAATCATACCAAATTGTAATGAAGGCTCTAAAGAAGATCTGTAGCTTGAATAGAAGATGTCTGACGACACACAATAAATAGCTCAAGTTCTCGAATATTATAGATTTGATTTTCTTGGGTGTATATATATGTCTATCTCAAAACATCTACCACTCTTTACTTTCTGATCTATAGCCAGCTTTCATTTCATTTGTTGTTTTTTTAATTCTCCGAAATGTACCTTAAAACAAAACGATGACAGTTAATACAATTAAAAGATTTACAATTGTGATTCTTCTCATAAAACAAACTATGGTGTGATACTCCATTCAAAGACACATATGTTATAATAAAAACCACATGCCATACGTTACTGGTTTCATCCAGTAGTTATTACTGATGATACTTACTTGTTTCGCAGAGTGTTCCAGTGTACCCTGGGTCACATCTACACTGGTATCCATTCACTGTATCCACACATATGCCGTTCAAGCACGGGTTACTCGAACATTCATTTACACCTGCATTGATGGATTCAATTAAAGAAATACATCCATAACATAATAAAACACGATTCGAAAATTGAATTCAATATTACATACTTCATTACTATTTGAATTGTCATTGAAGCTGGAAAAACCCTTTAAACTAGTCAAGTTTAGTCAATCGGCGTGCATTGTAATTAAACAGAAATGTGAAATTCAATTTAACAAACATAGGTGGCTTTACCATTATATATCACGCTTCAAGCGAACTGAAAGAGATTAAGGCAAAAACGAGAAGAAGAAAATGTCTGTCTGTATGCAACTATAAGCTTGTGTACATATCAGAATCACAAGATTTGAAGGTACATTAATCGAAGATAAATGTCACAATAATATACATATTTCGTTGTGGTCTTTTATGAGAGTGGATATTTTTAATATCCCATTGCACTAGCACTAAACAGCATTAGCATTTCCAATAACAAAATATAATATCCGAGCATATGGTATATAGTATATACAGAATGCAACAGGTACAACAAATTTTGTATCTTACCAATTTCACAGTTGACTCCTACCCATCCATTAGCACATATGCATCGGTAGCGGTTCTCGAAATCCCGGCATACTGCGCCATTTTGACATGGGAGACTTTCACATTCGTCGATATCTTAAGACACGAACAAAACATACACATATAATAATTATTTACATACATTTATATAGTGCAAATTGCAAATTAATTATTCATTTATGATCCATCAGGTACATTTCAAACCCAGTGATGGTGGCGCTATGGATAATTAACAACCGACAAATGGTACCCATTTATACACCTAAGTAGAGAGCAGCAATTGTGGATAAATTGTAATCATGCCTTGTGAACTCGACTTCGGCCATATCCAGTTTTGCAGAAGGGGCCAAATCCAAGTATAAAGCCTCATCTTCAATGCTATTTCTTACTTGCACTGTTATGAAAATGTATAGATATTCATTATTAGGTTACCAAATATTATACAAATGTAATGTAGCAGTTATACCGCCAAACCAAATCCAAACCGATTTTAGCCCCCTGAAAATTTCGGGAACGTTACAGGGACATTCCGGGTGCTCGCGGATTTATGTCGGAGTGGTATCGGAATTATGTTTGGCCGTGTGATGCTACATGATATAAAGTGCATTGACTTACTTGTTTCGCAGTTAATCCCTGTCCAACCTGGTTGACAGGTACATGTGTAGTAGTTCCTTCCATTGATACAGAGACCCTGGTTCTGACAAGGGTTGCTTGAACACTCATCAAGGTCTAGTGAATATTGACATGAAATAAGATAAAATTCATATAAATTTATATGAATCAAGAAAATGCACAAGTTTTCAATTTCATTGCAGATAATTATCAACCATAATGTGTTTTTTATTATACTAATTTAACTACTTGTCATTTGAATTGACTCAAATAAAGCATGTAATGTCTGTCCAATTTGTGTGCATACCTGTGAGTGTGAATGTACGTGCGCATGCATATGTCTTTGTGTGTTTGTATGATTGTATACAATATGTGTATATATATATTTTTTTATGTGAGCGCGTGCTGTGAAAATCATGCTTACATTTGCCTGTAAAAGTCTGATAATACAAATAATGTAAAGGGAGGATATGACTTTTACTTTATAAACAACGCCCAAAGGAATGATAGACCTTTTAATTCTACAAACATGATATAAAGGAAGAAAAAGTCAAGTGAATGAACTTACCGGCCTCACAGATGATGCCCGTCCACCCAGACGTGCAGTTACAGCTGAATGCATTCTGCAGGTTGTTACATGTTCCCCCATTGATACAGGGATTGCTCGCACATTCGTTGATATCTGTATAAAATGAAACAAAGGATATTACAATTTAATTTCAGTTATGTATAATCTTGTGCCTCTGTAATGTAGTAAGATTTATCAAATGAATCTTAACATACTACATATTCTAATGATGTTTTTGTATATTTGCTAATTTGATGCACAGGTGCTTTCAGTCGAGCTATCTTTATAAATAATTGACTCTTTATGATGTTATAAAGCAAAATCAGATGTGAAATAAAATACCATTGGTACACCATACATATACATGTGTAACAATCTTAGGAAAATGAAATGTCTAACTTGGTAAAAAAAAAACCCACTGGTTTAAGCAAAAACATATAGAAATTCAGGATGTATAATCCAGCATAATCGTCTACCCTTTTCCGAGGTAACATATGTAACAGTGAACGTGAAATAGTGTGTACAATTATGCCATACTGGACACACAAAACCAAACACACAATATATGATACCTATCCTAGGAACAACAGCGTATCTAAACAAAAACCAAAAGATGTATTTTCAACCACGACGTATAGTTCTGATACGTTCATCGGATTGAATCGGATAGTGCAGTTTGCGGTGGTCTGCACGTACCTTCATCACAGTTGTAACCCCTCCATCCGGGCGCACATGTGCAGGTGTATCGGTTGATCAGGTCATTACAAATGGCATCTGCTTGACATGGGTTGCTTGCACATTCGTCGATATCTGTTCAGAGCAACGACAAAAAAATATATATATATATATATTTTTTTAAAGCTTTTATCAATTAACATACATTGTTGACTCTGTTTGTGATTGTTGAATAGTTAAATTATACTAACAAAATAATTAAATGAAGGAAATGACCAATAATATGGACTACCTTGTTAACCATCAAACACGTTGTTTTGTTCGTTACAAAATTATACAATAATACAATTTCAAGGACACTTTGTGAACAAGCTTTTGAATGAAAATAATACAACTATATGTAACTGAATAACAATAAACAAGCCTTTGAATACGATCATTTTCTATTTATAAACTTACCAATCTCACAAAGTGATCCTGTGAAGCCAGCCAAACATACACATGTGACGTCATTGACCCCA
>JAUELG010427903.1:0-12668 GCA_031471515.1 Dendraster excentricus | reverse complement strand
AAAATAATTCCCTCGACTACGTCTCGGGAATTATTTACTCTTCCCTCAATAGCATTCAAAATCCCTCGGATGGAACAATATCGTCATGTTTCCTCCACCACCAGTTAACAACTGTATAATGTTTACTTGTATATTATGTAGCTCCTGGCCCTTTGCTATCAAAGTCCTTATAACACTTTGCCAACACTTAATCAAAATGACAAAACAATGCTTGCTTCTGAATGGGTAGGCATACTGGTTTCAAAGAGTGAATACGAATAGGGATATGTTTAGGTATTGATCGATATAGATAAAGTCCAATTTGTATACGTTAATATTAAGCCTCTTATGCCCCCGTCATTTTACTCTAGAACCCAGAAATTTTGAGAAATTACATTTTTCAACTGTGGACCTACCTCGATTGCATGTTTGTCCAGCTCCACCATTCGTCTGTAGTCGGGTATCAGAGCCCGTTTCTTCAGCCAGAACGTATCTTCTACCGTAAGTTCCTGTCTCCCTTTGCTCAATGGGAATGCATCCACGCCGAACAGAGGAATCGGCTTCATTCCGACTTTTACCGAAGGGTCAAAGGGCGACTTCGAGAATCTCCGGACATGCACTTGCTTTACAGATTGCTTTGACTGGAATCCGACGTGTCTGTGTCTGACAACGGACAAACTGTCCAGTCCCTGTCCTACCGAAGGTTCTAATGATGACTTCGGGAATTCCCGGGCAATCCCTCGATTTGTTTGACCTTGGACACCGTGTGATGTTGGGGCTTCTCCGACCACTATGACCTTAGTGCTCTTTGATCCGCCGCAACCCATGGTTGATAAGTAAACCTCTTAGTGTCTGTTCATGAACGGTCAAGGACAAATGATATAGAAGTTGCGTCGAACATGCTTTAATATATATAGAAAATGTTGTTTTGAATTGGGTTAGTATCTTGCACTGTAAATATGTTCCTTCGTTTCTCTAGATTCGTATAATACGTTACTGGTTCTATTGTTATTCACGGGGATGCAAATCATCCGCCTTGCTTCTATTTTACACGGGACATTAATGTATTGTTTGTTATTTTGAGTAGTGGGGTCGTTTCCGTCGATTCATTTGTTCACGCGCTGCAAATTACAATGACGTTCGATGTTCCACTTTACGATAAATGCCTTCACAATGAAGTATCCACCAGCCACATCTATTGACATCAACCTGAAAATAAATACGATACATTTATTAATGACAGTTATGTAATACACGATACATTTATGACAGCATTTTGTAATGATATGCACTACATAAGCTTACACCAAAAGATTTATCGCATGATAACGCACACAACGTTTACCACGATTATCCATTAATAATCAAGTACATCTGTGCGGAGGGGGGAGGGGGTGTTATTACTGCCAGTTCGTTTTTCTAAAACAAAACTAAGGCGGAAATGTTTAATATTAAAATAGAAACAAACATTTAACATGTTTAAGAAGAAAACAAATTCATTTTCGAATATGTGCATTAGGGTTTATGTTCCCCAATAACCCAATAATGATAACAATATCAAAGTGGCAAGTATTGTATGTATATTATGTTATCCAACATGCCCTAAGGAAGGCGCTCAAACTACTTGAGTCACACTAAGCCCTAAGGTGTGGTCAGTGGCGTAGCGAGGGTCAACCGATGGGGGGGGGGGGGTGTGGGAGGGAGGGAGTGTCCCTTCTCCCACCGTAGGGAAGCTTTTGCACATTTTCACTCGAAATATTGCAATCTGGTGCAAACATTGTAAGGAAATTTGATCATACTTAATTCAAGAAATCATAACTTAAGTCATCTCCCTCATGATAAAGTGAAAAACACAATCGAACGTACGTGTGTACACACACTAGATTCAAATACGCTGAAATCGTATATATCCGTGCGCTGAAATCGTAAACCCCCTCCCACACCCTCCACCAAACGTGGAAAATGGTGGAAATTGGTGTTTAAATATCACTGTAGGAGTGTGGTATTTATTGTCCTAAACATGACACCAGTCCCTTGAGTAAAGTTCTGTAAGCCCTGCTCAACTGATACAGATGTCGACTCTGGAGAAGTTGACTGGTGCATGGAGGGTGAACACATTTTCCAAAGTACCCACTGAGAGAGCTAAAAGCCGCACATAGACATGCCATAACGTTTAATTATGCGCTCATTGAAAGTGTATTGATGGCTCGAAGAACTTACTTTGTTAAGTCGGGGTAACGTTGAGTCAAGGGGCACCCGCATTTGGGGACAATAATGGCATGAATGGGGGTGCAGGGGGCAGAGCCCCCGGAAGCTCTTATATTTCAGACATTTGCAACTCCTATCGTTCACTCGAAAAGGTTGTGCCTAATTGCATGATATGGATCCACGTGATGCTGTATAAATATAGAGCCATCGATATAGTCTAGGGCATTGAGCTCCCATGAAACTAAGCAACAGGGTCAACAACTTCTAAGAAGTAGAGGGGGCCATCGCGCGGAAACGAAGCAACCGAGCGGGGGGGGGGGTGGGAGGGGGTGTCCTCCTCCCACAGTAGGGAGCTTTTGTAGTTTTGGGTGTGAAATTGTGCAATTGGGTGCACACCTGAGACAGAAATTTTAAGTTATATAAAGTATGTAAGTATCGAACAAAACATACATAATACAAAAGAGAGGGGGTCAATCTCCTCCACTTTTAAATGTGGGGGTACGTGAATTACAATTTAATTTGCGTTCATTGCATAAGAACATAATAGACCGCTTCTGTAATGTATGCAAATAATATGCGTATTACGTCAGACTCAACGTGGGCAAGCAATACAATAGTAACTAGGTCCGGCAAGCTAAGTTTGCCGGCGCTTGCCGAACCTAGTTACTATTGTTGAGCTTGCCAACGGGGAGTCTGACGTCATACGCATATTATCTGCATACATTACAGAAGCGGTCTATTGACTAAAAGATATACCATTTCAGATTATTTTGTTTTCTGTGCCGATGTGCTATAGATGAGGGTTTAATAAACTTCGTTTGTGGTGTGCGTTATAAATTACACTGCCCAACACATTTCGAAATGTGAGTTTCCGCAACCGAGATGTAACTGACAATATGAAGCGCGTGGCAAAACATAGATTTACAGTCATTTTCAAATAAAAAAACAGCTATTCTGAAGATTAATTATTGATGATTATGTCTGTTATGTCATAATATGTTTTGTATTCCTCATTTTTGGAATTACTGGGGCAGGGGGGGGGGGGTCGATATGTTCGCTTCATGCATCTATATGCTCAATACAGTACTCATAATTCTGAATTGCGGTGAGCGTCGATCCTCGCGCCCGAGACTGATATCATTTGCATAATGCGCTATATTGGAAGGGTTTTTCAAACTGATATAGGTACGTTATTGCTAGTACTAGGGAACGACTGTTATGTTCTTTTATGTTATCATTAATAACATCACTATCATCATGCATTTAACAAAACATGATTTTAATGAATGATATAGACGTATTTGGCTTAATGTCGGGTGTATTCATTTACTTTGTAAAGGATTCGTCCCAGATAATCAGTCATATTGCGTGTACCAGCCCCATGCCATCCGTCGCATGTAATTATAGACTATCATTGATTCATCAGATATTGAACACGGAAGCAAATGTGAAATGTTGCGGTCCATAATCATTACACCTGTAATCTTAGAGAGGTCCTTAAAGCCCGATCCGATAACTAGTCCCTCGTTTGCTATGACCGTTGGCTAGGATACACAAACATTGTTATTGATCACGCGGCGCCTATTATAACAGTAAAACAAGCGTGAATATACAACTAAGTGCGAATTTATTTCCTGTTTCGATTTCATTGTCATGATTGTAAAGATTATTACGTTGCTTTTGAAACGTGGTGGTTATGCGATCTTTGTTGAACAAGCCGATGTGCAGAGGTGGTCGTGACAACGCTTGTTCTGCACCAGGCTAGGAGGCTGTTAGCCATGTAATGGGCGTCGATACTTGCGTAATAACCATTCATCAGGGGGATGTATAAATGGATCACCCCCTCCCCCACCCCCCGATGAATGGGTATCAATTACGGATCGACGCGCATGTTGTTAGCCACTGCGTCCCATCATCATCTAACTAAAACATTGTAACCATAATCAGTTAAACCTGTGTATAGAGTCCACACAAAAGGGTGAAATGGCGTGTGTATTATGTGCAGAAGATTGTTTGGTTAGTCGTCCGTATGTATGTCTACATTAAGTGTGACGGACTAGATTATGGAAAACCATATTGTCTAATCAACAACTATCACAAAACTTACGTTTTTGAAAAGAGAAGACATTTAAACAAATTTGTTACGATTGGTTCAAAATGATTTAATAAATGTTGGGCCCCACATTTATTACAAATAGTTACGTTTATGCATACTTCAGCCGTTTTAAACCGATTTTGATCAATAAAGTTTATTGTGTCATTAGAATATTATGCTTTTTCCAAATGTTACACTCAGTTTTTCATTTTCTCAACAAAAAAAAATATTTTGTGTAGCGCCCACTCTACCAAAACTCAACCATCCCTTCGAATCGAATTAACCAATCGTACGTGTATTTTGGGGCACCAAATGAATAGGACTATCGGGTGTATCAATGTTTTAGACATTTCTGAACCGATTATAAAAAAATAAAGTGCATTATGCCATCTGAGTTGGATGTTGCTTCGAATCTTGTTGTGCAGCACACAGTCTACTAAAAATAAACTACCACTTAATGATATGGATATGATGTTTTTTGTTTCTTACACTTAATGTTCTATTAAAACTCAATACCCACATAGTATTTTGAAATAAAATTCATGAAATAAATATCAAAACATTTTAAAGAATGTATACATTTATCTGCATAATAATATGTAGTACCATAATTAGATAAGAGTAGATTTACTTACCACGGATGTGTTCAATGTCAGGCATGACAAACCCCTGTACCAACACGCACTGTCCCGTTAAGCCGAGTTGTTTAAGCGGAAAATAGCAGTAACACTGACGTAAATCTTATCATTTTACACGTATAATTACTCTTGAAGAACAGGACAAATTGAATTTCAAGCTCATGGTTCGATGTCGAACAATTTAACTCGCTTGAAAGGGACGATTGGCTGGAGTGCTTGGGTAAATAAAAGCTAAAAAAAAAACTTTAGACTTGTTCCGTGTTTGGGGTCCTTTGTTTCCTTCATCTAATTAGTATGCTGTTGCTAATGATACCATATCATAACATAAGTGGGGTCTGGTTGGTAGAACAAGAGTGGATGAGAAATGATCTAAAGAAAAAAGTAGATTATTAGCCCCCCCCCCCCCCAAACTCCACTTTGCCTCCTCAATTTACAATGGTTGACATCTGACAAGAATACAAACATTAAACATAAATCAACCCTGGCACCTGTACGAATGTTTCATTTGTATGTAGCTCACCCCTCGAGCAAGTGTTCCACATGTGGGTCATCTGGATTTATCGTGGTTATGTCATTGATTCAACTACAAATGAACCACATACACCCCCTCAAAAAAAGAACACAGACAAAAAAATTTAAAAAAAAAAAAAAAAAGCAAAACCAACGATAACATCAGCAGCGGCAGCAACAACATACAAAACAACAAGAGGTAATACAAATAAGTCAATAGCCACTTAATGATCGTTTTGTTTGTACATTTAATCATAATTATCATGTATGGTGTGATAAGAACAATTATCATGTTCAATTGTCTCCCTTTGCGCGTGTGGGACTAATCAAATAAAAGACAACTAACGTTGCTAAGCGCTTCCAAACAGTGGGCCTGTTAAAAGGATGGATTAGTTTTGGTAGAAGGGGCGTTGCGAAACAATAACTGTTAGCAAAAAAAAAATGTAGAATTTCAAAGACCATGCAATTTTAATGACAGAATAAAATTAATTGGATATAATCGGTTCTTAGAAGGCTGGAATGGTCACAATTATAAATGTGCATAATTACAGCAGGTTTAGAGTAAGGTTTTGATATTTCATCATTTTGAAACAGTCGCTAAGAAAAAAAAATGTTTACACTTTTCCTACCAAAGATGTTTTTGAATAGTTGTTAATAATTTCCCTATGTAATAAATACTTTGATAAAACCTCATATGTTAGGCCTCTGCACATTTTGTTACACTACAAATTTGTAAATCTTTATTAATTACTTAACAGCGCCCTGTCTAGGCCTCCTAGGGCTCCTTTGAATCATGACAAGTTGTTTATAATTTGTGAGGCGTTCGGGCGAGGTATTGTATATGTTGTTGTTTTTTTTTTTACTATTGCAAGTAACTAAAATTCAGTTTGACCAAAACTGTCCACTCTGTATCGAAACTCAACTGTCCCTTTGAAAGATTAGGGATGAGAAAGGATGATGTGGGGGCAATTTGCCAACCCCTGTGCAATTTCTCCTCAGGTAACAAAGACCATTATGCAGAAACAGACCATGAATTCACCACCTTCAATTAACTACACCGTGCTTCGTGTTTGCGTTTTGGGGTCTCTTGATCATCAAATCAATAGTGCCGTTATTGGTGATAATGTGATCAGTGGGGTGTGTAACGTATATGGAGGTGCGTATTGGCGGCTAGCATGGGCAGTGGCGACGCTGAGGGGGCATGGAGGAACATGCCCCCGCATAATACCTAGGCGCCCCCCCCCCCCCAAGAAAAAAAAAACAACAACAACAGCAACAAACAAAACGAACCAAGCCAAACCAATAAACATACAGACAAAATAAACAGACTACTTTGTAAAAGTTGTGTGCCCTCAATCATTAAAACCCGCGTACGCTGCGCCTCTGGCCTTGATGGTAAGTACGAAACACTAAGTGAGGTATGTATCCCGTGTATACTATATTTCCCAGCTGGCTGCAATGTCTTTATTCTCTTATTTTGAAGGTGATGTCACTGAATTAAATACCAAACAACAAATTCATTCAAAACAGACTAAATTATATAGTATGGATTGTATACATTATCAATTGCTTTATTATAAACACTTGTCATGAAATAAATTATATGTAAAATGCAATCTAAGTTAACAGACAATTAGGTCACTACAGGAAGGTAGGTGACCGTTATGTACAGGTGTCATAAACAGGATTGACACTTTGCATATCCAAAGCTCATCTCACAAGACTCATATCTCCAGTCATTTATTTTGCTAGTTTCACATTTGTAAATGTAGAAAAACATCAATCAAGAAGCAAACATCATAAGCAATCTGTCAATTAAAAATATTATATAATTTGTATAGTACATTAATTCAATCGTCAACAAAAGAAAGGACAGAAGTCATACATTTTATTGGCAGTTAATACATATCAAATAATAATACATTCAGCACAAATAGTACACAAAAGAAAAAAATAGGTAAAGACAAATTGAAACAAATAAGTACGAAAAGAAACCATGAATGTTTACAAAGATAACACTTTTAATCAATATAGTGATAGAACTAAACTAGTGTATAATATCGGCTTCGGCATGAGTGCATGGTTCAGACCACAACCGACCCGCCTTTTCAAAAGTACACACGACTCAATTGGCTAGGGGCCTGGTATGACATTCAAACATGGTATCTTTCTCATCTCATTGAAATAAATCATATAATATACATATTTTGTATTTAGCCAACTCTATATACTGCAAAATGCTCGGGGTGCATTTGGTCGTGCACACAGTAAATAAAAGGTATAGATTGCACTAAACATTATATTCAAATTACCTCGAAACAACTATGTCTAATCCTGACTTTTGTCTGATGTTCGATCGCTTTCCACTCGCGAGATGCATAGGAAACGGTTTGTGCGCCACCTGTACAGCAAAGTTCAGCCATGACTTTTAAACATTGTTTATTTCACTTTCAGTAGTTCGAAGATGCAATTAAATTGTGTTCTTATTTAGAGAAATGTGAATAGCGAGACTTAGTAACAATGTCCGAATCCTAAAATCCTACTTGAATTCTAACGGTTCGCTCATACCAGGTTGTTTTCGTTTGGCAATAAAATCGTGGGACAGTTTTTGGTTTTTCAAATTTATCTTTCGTTACAAAGAGATGTACGATTGAAGTGTTCAGATAATAAAAACAAAATTTGCATTTGTGTTCATAACTTGGCCATGCAACGCCCATTTGAATTGGAATTTGTTCACAATACCTTGCGGACAAATCGGATACCACCAATATACATTACATCAACCAGTCATCGCAAGCCAACAAAGTTACTAGATCCCATTGATACTATAGGTCCGATTTTGCCCGTTCAAATTTATGATGTATACATTTCGATCGTTAATGCTATTAAATAATCAGTTTATATTACAATACATATTTCTGTGAACCAAGATACTAGCTGTGTTTAATTGAATTTATCAGTTTTTTTGTTTAAATACTGATAGTAGATGAACGAGTTATTACCAATACGATACACATATTTGTTTTGAATGGTACCGACTAATATTATTATTATTTATATTCCATGCACCAGATGTGCGTCGAAATATCTCCCATCACCTTTCATATAATTGCAATCATAATTAGCTTCAGTCAAGTCTTACGACTGCACAGAATGAACTGAACTCTTTCTACATTTCATACCAGATAGTAATTGTCGGAACTCTTTAACGCGCCACCAAATAATAAGGCAATCCAAAATCCAGCTGATGATCAAACACATTTTACCAACAAATATCACGCATGCTTCGAATTTTGTTGCGCCTGCCCCACCAAAATGCAATATGACATTGCTTAAGGTATGAGCTAGAGCTAGCAGGGAGGTCGAGTATATTATAGCAAATGTTTTCAGAATCTTCCTGTTCTCAGAGAGACGTCTTTGTTGCTCTTCCCCAACAACTTCGGTTCGTGAAACGGAGCGGTAGATGAGAAGATAGCATCCAGCGGTGAAGAGGAACAGTACGCACACGAATACCACCCCAAGTCGTACGAAGAGTTCATGGGCCACAAATGTTGCAGCGATTGCAGTTGTCATTCCCGTTCCGACCCATAATGCAATGCACCAGATGATGCATCTGGGTGTCGTGATGAATTGCCGAGAGCCGAACGGGTCGATTACTAAGCTGATGTATCGATATACAGCAATGGACAGGATACTCTCCACGATCACTATTATGAAAACTCCCGCAACTGACGCACACCAACGGTTCTGTAAAAAGTATGGAAAATAATGCACTGTCAAACATTATTGTTCCAAATAAGATAAACAGAAAATCACTACTTTGACGAGTCAAAAACGAAAAGAACACCAAAGAGCGCACCATACGGCTATAATAATGATGGAATAGTAGGCATGATGGGGGTTGTTCGAAAGCTACAACTACAAGCCGTAATTAATACAATCACTATGCTGAAATACACACGGGGATCTTTGTACAACTTAGAATAGAAGCCAGGAGGATGATGTCATTATATCTGGTGTCACCAGACAGCAATACTTCCACACCATTGGGTATCTGCACGTTCTCTGCGCGGCCGGTATTCCGGCTTCGGGTTCAAAGGGTTGGATCTAGTAAATCTAAATTAAAATGCAGGGTTTTCTACTTTGATTTTGCCTTCCATCGAAAACGAGCCAGAATGCTTTTTCGTTTTGGGAACATTTGACAAATGATACCCTATGTGCTATTTTTATTATACGCCAACCGAGACAAGGTTTGAGAGCAATCTTTAAGTGCATGGTTATGGTTGAATATCAGAAAGTAAATGGACGTATTAATCTTTATTTGTAGTTCAGCGAATTCAGCAGGGTCAGCTAGAACAATTTAGAAGAAAGTGCAATCATAACTTTTTCATGTACAATTATGTTAGTGAAATCATTTTACCAACCTCCCAATCATAACAATTGGCGACGGTCTTGCTCTGAATCACAGCGAGGTAGAACACAGTAGCCATCCATTCCACCATAGCTACATGAAACTGAAATATGTTGTGCTGCTTCTGAAGTTTCTTGTTGAAGACAAATACAGCTAGTGTCAGCGAAGTCAGGGTCAATGCGACTCCTCCTATGACCCAGGTCACTGTGCTCAAAGCGGGCTCGATGTCATCGCAATAAGAAACCATGGTAGCATAAGTGGATGCATGACTTTCAGCATTCATCTTATACGAGTTTTCCCTACAGCAGGTCAAATAACAAAATATGTCACCAACTGAGCTGCTGCATCGCTTTAATATATGCTGAATGTACTTAATCTAGTCGATCGTTCTTTGTTTTCAATAAAAATACATTTAAACAAAGTTAAAATCAACGGGTTATTGAGAAGGCGAAAAATACAGTCACTAAAATAAATGAACAAAATCAAATCAATCAAATGAAATGCTGTCTTTATACAAATTGAACAGTCATTTAGCGGGTGATACTCGCGCATTAAACTGACAAATGACACACGCACCGCGATGACGATCGCTTTTATAATGGCAAATATTCGTTATTACACAATCGGTTCAATGGCAAGACAGCTAAGACTAATTACCTTTTTCATTCAGGTAAGCCATTAAGGTCTTAATGGAGGTCGGATGAAAGGGGGAAAATGATGTTCGTCCATCATGCTCAATTCATCACATCAATTTTTAATGAAAATATGATCATGTCATCCACAATGTACAAGCTTTTCTGTTCAGTTGATCTCACATTTTTCTGAAATATTATCCACTATGTGATTGCATTGATGTTTATGCCCAAAACCCATTTAAGGGACTTTGTGACATTGTCCAAATCCTCAAAATCCATCTTGAAAAACTAGCAGTTCTCCTATACCCGGTTTTTTTTTCGTATCAAAAATTTAAAAATGAGACCGGCTTCGATTTCTCAGATTTCCCTTTTATCAAAAATATATTTATAACTGAAGTGATCAGATGACAAATGAGCTAATATATCGCCAGAACCGTGTACACGTTAGTGAGTGCTACAAATTAGTGGATTTCACTTGCTTATTACTCGGCTTTAATGTCTGTTTAACCTTCACACTACACCAAGTAGACATATCACATAACATCAATTTACGTTGTATCAACCATTAATCGTTTTTTGTGTTTTTTTGCACAAGTCAACAAAGTTATTAGATCCCTTTAAGATGTTTAAACAGTGATGATCACATTGTCAATCAATATTAATAATGTTCAATATAGAAGTTAAATACTGTAATAGTATACAAACGCTTAGCCAACTTGGACTGCATACGTCAGCTATTGCATCGATAGAAGTTTTTTGTCCAACGTGGTGGAAGAAGTAATTAATCTGGCGATTTCACCGGATTGGTTAAAGGGATCTAGTAACTTTTTTGTCATGTGCAAACAGTGATGAATGGTTGATGCGATGTATATTGTTGTTATCTGATTTGCCCAAAGGGTATTGTGTGACAATTGTAAGTCAAATAGACAGTGCATGGCCAAGTTGTGAGCAAAAATGCAAAGTGATAATCAGTAACTCAGTGCATTCACTTTGTACCTGGTTCTAAAACTCCACCTGAGTTGTTTAACACCAAACACTTCAATCATACATATTTTCGTAATGAAATGGAAATTTGAAAAAACAAAAGCTGTCTCGTGATTTTATTGTCAATACGAATACAACAAGTGAGAGGGAACCGCTAGAATTCAAATAACAAAATTTCGGATTTGGACAATGTTACTAAGCCCCTTTAATGGTAGAAATGTGACATTCATGTAATACCCAAAGCAGTGACGTGTCTCTAAATGTGCATTTCTCTCGTAATATCAAAACTCGCGCGTATGCAGCGTTGAATGATTTCTCTTTGACTTCAGAGAGTGAAGCTTATTATGTGCCTCGTTATTCAGTAAGCTGATGCTGATTATGATCATTACGGACTGGAGACCTCGACTAATTATCTAAGTAGACGCAAAGCAATATTTAATGTGAAACATTGCAGTATTATGGTCTTTAATCAGATTTTTTGTAGCAATAGCAATTCGTCTACTCTCTACCGTGGAAATAACAAATTGTACCATCATGACCATGGATGCTGAAAGCGGAACAGTTCTTAATGTTACCAAGGTTAATTCCTGCGATGCCATCGAGCCCGCTCTGGGAACAGTGAAATTAATCATAGGATGGGTCGCACTGACTCTCTCTTCGCTGACACTAGCGGTATTTTTGTTCAACAAGAAATTTCAGAAGCAGCACAACATATTCCAGTTTCAATTAGCTCTTGCAGAATGGAGCGGAACGGTATTTTATCTCGCGGTGAACTTTTTTGCATGGGAGGTTGGTAGGATTCCACTATTTCCAATGTAGAACATGTGCAACTCAATTGTTTGAAGCTAAATTAAATTAATGGGAAACGCCCAACACAACAAAGGAAATAATATACGCTCTTATTACCAACTATGTAAAATACTGTATATTTTTTACTAATTTAGGATTATACAAATTTGGCCAGGAAACCGCATATTTATTGATATAATATGTTGCATTAGTTTGCGTGTGTCAGCAGCATACATCAAGTTTTAAATTTATATTTATGTATTTAACAATACTACGGTTTAAATGTTACTACACGAGCCCTTTTTTTAATATGATTTCAATAATACTGCTCTATTGTTTAGACAATACAGATACCTCTGGTAACTTTCCAAATAATGCTATTTGGCTTACAGGTTAGACAGACTGGTGAAAATAGAGAG
>JAUELG010427792.1:0-12669 GCA_031471515.1 Dendraster excentricus | reverse complement strand
CCCCCCCCCCCCCCCCCCCCCCCCCCCCCCCCCACCAGTACGCCAGTGCTGGGCGCACACATCGGTGTAAACATTCTTCGATTAGATCAAAGTAGCTAGATTGGATGGTGTATTGTGTAAACATATCGATGGGTACGTATCCTGAGCTACGGCGCGACGCCCACTGTCCCCTACTGCTCTAATTTCCACGTCATTTTATCTCGAAGGAGCTATTTTCAACTTGTTGATAATTCAGTAAGGTAAGCCCGACTGCTCTTAATTACACTAGTCTAGTTAGTTATAATTTGATTTCTAGAAATCTATTATTACGCCCGCATATATATAAGGATCGAGCTCTTCAATCGCTACCACCACCACCGCGGGCACTCACGGTCTATTTTCCAGCTGACTAACTGTGATCAGCGCCTGGATAGGTTACCAGCTGACCAGCTCTGTCATGGGCTCAGCAGTCAGCACCACACACCATGGCGGGCAGGCAGCTCGGCCTCGAGCTCGGGCATGCACCACGCCTATCTTTCGTTCATGCTGGCGCACCACAAGCATGACACCGCATGAGTGATAATTGATTATGTCTGTATTCGTGAATTATGTGTCAAATTAACAAAGTTTACTGTTAATGATACTGTGAAAATGAATGTTAAATGGTCCATAATAATTATTAATAAAGAAGTGACAAGTGTGCAGTGTGTTTAGGTGAAGAAAATAGTAAAAGAAAATTGTCGATGCATGGATTAATGGTGTTGAAGTGTTGATGATGTTGAGGAAGATGGTGGCCATGATGCAATGATGATGGGATGATGATGATGCTGGTGATGATTTTGGTAATGAAGATGAAGATTATGTGGTGGTGATGGTGATGCAGAAGATTGTGTCTGATGCAGTGATGATGATGGTGAAGAGCATAAAGATGGTGATGATATATGCATGATTATGGCGATGAAGATGCTATGATGATGATGTTGATGAGGATGATGAAGATGATAATAAAGATTAAGGTGATGAGGATGAAGATGAATACAGTGAAGATGGGTGGTGATGGTGATCATGTGACGATCGATGATGAAGATGATGATGATGATGATGATGATGATGGTGGTGGAGGTGATGATGGTGGTGGTGATGATGATGAATGATGATATAATGGTGGTGGTGGTTCTGCTGGTGGTCAGGTGGTGATGATGGTGATGAATGATGATGATGGTGGTGGTGGTGATGATGATAATGGTGGTGGTGATGATGATAATGGTGGTGGTGGTGATGATGATGATGATGGTGGTGGTGGTGATGATGATAATGGTGGTGGTGATGATGATTATGATAATGGTGGTGGTGGTGATGATGATAATGGTGGTGGTGGTGATGATAATAGTGGTGGTGGTGATGATGATAATGGTGGTGGTGTGATGACGATGGTGGTGGTGGTGGTGAACCTTGATGGTGACTGCTGCAATAATGATCATCATGGTGGTGGTGATAATGGTGATTAAGATGAAGATGATAACAATGATGATGATGATGGTGGTGGTGGCCGTGATGGTGGTAGTGGTGATGATGGTGATGAGGATGAAGATGATTGTAGTGGTAGTGGACTAGTGGTGGTTGTGATGATGATCGACGATGATGATGATGATGATGAAAAAAATAAATGTTCTTAATATTGTAAGGGCGTGCCTTTGTACAGCGTGGGTAAATGAGGGAGGCAGGTACACAAGTGTGTTCACTATGAAATCTTCCCCCACTCCAGTTCCCGGCTCTTAGAAATATAAACAAACAAGTCGCATTCCATTGCATGTGCGGCTCCGTCAATTCTCATGATTCAATGGAATTTTGACGGAACCCGGAAGTCTAGATCGGTAATTATGATTGTAACTACAAACTGGCTTATGGGCCCCGTAAGCAAACTTGATTGGTAGATGCCCTATACTGGCCTCCAATGGTGAACTGGGGTCAAAGGTCAAATGAGGGTCAATGCTAAGTTTTTGGGGTAAGAGTCTATTAGGGTCAAAATTGGATAACTTTCCAACCCTCCATCTGTTTGTAGATTGGTAGATGCCCTATAATAGCCTCTATGATATGCTGGGGTCAAATGTCACAGAGGTAGGTCAGTTGAGGTCCAATTGATGTGAAATGTTACTTGCAAGAGTCTATTAGTAATTATAGGGTTGATAACTTTCCAACCCTGCATCTGTTTGTAACTAAACTTGATTGGTAGGTGTCCTATGTTGGCCTCCATGATATTCTGGGGTTAAAGGTCACATAAGTAGGTCAAAGGTCAAATGCGGTTGTGTGCATGCAATTGGGCGAGACACTTTATGGCTATCTCCTTGTTAATCAGTTTTGCATGTATTGAACAAATAGAACTGTTGAATAAAAATATGTTTATGGATATTTCAGCAGTTTTTAAACCGATTTTGATCAGTAAAAGTAGGGTGTTTAACCGGTTGACTAGTAGTATAAAAAACCCTGTGCATCACAACCAAATTATTATAATGCTGGGTACTTGGTCAGGCGTTACTTAGTCTTCAGCACCCAGTGTTAGCTGGGCTAGTATGCTCCCCAGGGAGTTGAGACGGTGTGCAAGAGAATTGTGCGGGTTTGACCTGTACCTGTGACCAATGGGAATAATCTTGCTCTTAGAATCATCCGTATTAAGCGCCTAATAAATGCTGTGTATTATTATCATTATTATAATTGCCTCTTCTCTTGGACTCGCATGTATTCAAGAGCTGTCGACTCAACTCGATTACAACACTGGACATCGTCAACCTTTTTTCACTGTCTTTATCATCTAGATAGGCCGATCTGTCTCTGGAGCAAGATACTGAAAGAATCCACCGATCTCTAGAAAGGGTAGAAGCAGCCAGCATGTCTGACCTCTACAACAACAAGCTTGTCCTCGGTGGCCTGCTCACATGTGCTGTCGGGGCAGTCACCATCGGCTTGGTGGTCGCTTACCGGCGCAGGGACCGTCGCAAGTACACCCCCGTCGGTGTCGTCTCCCACATCTACGTCCACCCCATCAAGTCTTGCAGGGGCAGGGAAGTTGCCGAAGCAGAATGCACAGCCCTGGGCATGAAGAGTGAGGGGGTTACGGACAGGTGAGAGTTGATCCTTTAAAGAAACTTGCTTTCTATATTGTTTGAATGATATGAGCTCTTGCCAGGGCTGGGAAGCTGCCGAGCTGAGCCAGAATGAACATCCTCCTCCAGACATGACGAGTGAGACAGAATAATAGTAGGATGGCAGATTAAAAGAAATTTAGTTGTAAGTGGAATATGACCTAGGCAAGCTTTCCGACCCAGCAGATTCTTTATCAAGACATAAATAACGAGTTACACAGCAATGTGTTCAGTGGCATAGCTATTGGGGGCGGGGGGTGGGGGGGGCATGGGCCCCCCCCCCATATCTGTCCGACCGCACTACGCTACTGAGTTTGTCGATTTAGCTTCAGCTGGGAAATTCTACTTTTGAGGGAGCAGATTGCATCCCTAGGCTTGGCAAAGTTGGACATCAACATTTGGCTGCTGATCAGAAAATTAGGTGTGTTTGGAAAGTACAAACAGACAATACATATTCAAATCTGTCTCTGCCCAATAAGCTTTAAAGCAATGTAATTGAACCTTCTTTTTCTTTTTATGCTGTTTCATTCTGCAGATCATTTCTAATAATAGACATCAATGGCCGGTTTGTGACGCAACGGCAGCACCCTTTGATTGCGGTCATTACTCCGACTGTGTCCGAGGACTTCCAGAACGTGGTGGTCAATGCACCTGGAATGCCGACTCTCATTGTCTCGATCAAGGGCCAGAATGGTCAGGTGCTCAAAACAAAGTAAGCATGTCTTGATTTATGCAATTGTACGTGTACACCGTCGAGTGCGCCATATGGCTGCCAGAATGCATTGCTCCCAAGGGAGCAGAAAGTGCACGTCATGTACGGATTGATTGTGAGTGTGTGACATAACGATACTGTAAAGTGCTTGCCTTAGAGATGATTATAAATAATTTCAGGAGCTATATAAATAGCAATAATAATTATTATATAGGCATTCCCGGCTGTGTGAATCAGTTTCATTAGCTGTTGGACATTTCTGTATTTTTTAGCCTGGATAAAAATTGCGCCACAGATTAGAATTCGGGCCATAGAGATGTAGAAATAAAACATTGCGTGCTATAAGACAAGTGGCAGATTTGAAACATGCCAACCAATTATGCTCCTCTCTCTCTGCTTATTGTCTTTCTATTTTCATTTTGGCATATTTTTAAAATGGTGTAACTGTTTATCTGCATTGGGCCACTCGCACTTGCACACACACGCACCACTCGCACCACTCGCACACTTGTCTTTGTTTAATTTCTCTGTATTGTATTGTATGTATAATGTATAAATTGTATTCTAATTCCAGTGGCGTAGCTAGGGGGGCACATCTTGGTGCACAAAAAAACACAATAAAATACAAAAGGGGACTTTAAGAAAAAAAGCAAAGAAATAAATAAGGAGTGCCCCCAAAAAATATTTTTTGTGCCCCCAATCAGTCTGACTACACTATGCCAATGGCTAATTCTATATTTTTTTCATATTTAATTGAACTCCCAATACCAATATTTAATTGAGGTATCAATTTGAGTATCATGCATGGCCCCTCTGTTTAATTGGCATTACTTAGCCAATATTTCAAAATTTATTGTATTTTAGCTTGGTTGACCTTCTGCTCAAGCAATTTGCTTTTAAAAGATTTCTTTCTTTATATCTATAGGCAATGGCCCAGTGTATAATTTACTCTTACTTATCAGCATTTTTGTTCTATATTTTGTATACGATTTATACACCTTATGTTCTATGTATATGATTTGTTAGATTGCAAAAAATAAAGTTTTATGAAATTAACAAATGAAAAATATAAAGTCGATGTCATAAATTACTGCTGTAGCTGTCACTAAAAGTATCATTGGTTCTGGGAACCTTGTTCAACACATGGGTTATATGGGAATAATAACTTTCTTCAAATGTAACTTTAAACAAAACTAAACACTCTTTATCACTATCAAATGTTTTGAATAATCTTTCTTTGTCTCTAATTTGTCTGTCCCTCCTTTTTATGGTGCTGTCTTCTGGTTCTATGGCTGTCTTTAATTGTTTGTCCGTCTATCATGTCTGTCTTTTATGATCTTTAATTCCAATGTGTCGGCAAACTACGTATACTATATTTGTGACTTGTCTTTCTGGTTGTAAATATGACGGTCTGACTTCTGGTCTGACTTCTGGTCTGAACCTGTGTCTGTACATTCACATGACTATTGCTGGCATGTCAATATCCCTGTTCTGTCCAACCCTATATCTGCACGTCTGTCCGTCCGTCCGTCCTTCTGTTTGTCTGTCCTTCCGTCTCTCCATCCGTCCGTCTGTCCATCTGGACGTCCTTCTGTCCGGCTGGATATCTGTGTCTGTCTGCATGTTTGTGTATGTGTGTCTGTATGATATGTATGTGTGTGTATATACATATCTGTGTTTGTCTGTATGTATTTCTGTCTGACTGTCTGTCTGTCTGTCTGTCTAACTGTCTGTCTGTATGTCTGTCTATCTGTATGTCTGTTTGTCTGTCTGTATGTATGTCTGTGTCTGTCTGTCTGTCTGTCTGTCTATCTGTATATGTGCCTGTTTGTGTGTGTGCCTGTGTATCTGTCTGCTGCTAGGTTGTGGGGAGTAGATGTGACGGGGGAGGACTGTGGGAGTGGAGCACAGGAGTGGCTGGAGCAGTACCTCGGAAGTCCAGGATTCAAGCTCATCCGACACTCCAAGAAAATCCCCCCCAAAATGCTTAAGAATGATAAATTGTGGGCATTCACAGCTAAAGGAAATGAGAAAGTAAGAAAGCAATACAGCGTGTTCCTTTGTTTTATTTGTCCTCTGGTCATCAGTTTTCATCACCGTCTTACTTAATTTGTTATGGTAATGCATGTATCACAATCCTTTGCTTACATTATCATTTTACCCTGGCCTACTTTGTAATCAAGGTGCTTGGCATTGATACCAGTATAATATACCACTTGCATAACTATATACTGCCATAATCTGACAAAGAGAATCACCTGATAATTTCATGGATAGTCTTTTACTAGTATGTTGTTTTGGGTCATTGAGATATATACAGTATGCTCTACACAATGGTGAACAAATTAAAGTCACTTATGTCAAAGTCACCTAAAAAATTCCATTTATAAGAAATTAAAAGGACAAAAGGAAGTAACTGCACAAATATCTTTATAGATAAACAAAAAATCCCCATTTACAAGAAAACTACCAATTGCCAGTTGTTTCCTTTTGTCGGATTACAGCAGAATAGCTTATGGAGCGGTCACACACACGCATAAGACGACTTGCAATTGGTCTCGTGGACTTTTGAAAGACGGATTATACCAAAGTTTCTAAAGCATAGCTTCGTTCTACCAAACTTTTCACCGCAACTCTACACTGGAGTGTAACGATACAAACCCTTCACAGCGTGACTGCACGTGCTTATATAATAAGTACAAATGCTATTTGATCAGCCCTTCATAAGTTCTATTGTCTTGTTGTAGGCTGTCGCAGGTCGTTGCATGCGTGTGTATGTGTGTGACCACTCCATTACAAGACCATCATGCAGGGACCAGCATCTGTGCAAGCTAATTTGCTACATTGCTGATTCATTCTTCACTTTCATAATGATAATGGATATTATGTTGCACAATATCAACGTAATGATCATGATAATGATGATAATTATACACATTGATTATCAAATTGACAATGATTTAATAAAATAAGTAATGAGCAATAATAATTTAGTGTTTGGTGAAATTGGCTGGTCGTATTTGCATAATATGTTTTTACAATTAACAAAAGCTAGTATAGTTCATATCAACTAAATGTATACCCTCATTGTATGAACATAATTATACATTCTATTCTATTCCGATATATCCTGGGTGCTGACTTTGAATTAAAGAAGAATTATATATAAAGTCATGCAAATTAAACAATTGAATGAATTATTTCATCATTATTGATGGATATATGTTACATATCTACCATGTACATGGATTGATTACAGTGCCTTGTTTTTCTTTTTGGTTACATACCGTGTTGGAATATATGAAAATGAAATAAAGTGAATTAAATTGGAATTTATAGTACATTTTCCCCAATATGTAGGTAATACAAACATTTCATGATCTGCTCATCAGATTTTATTATCCATTTGGACATTGTTGTTGCATGCAGTGTTCATAAAAACAAAATGCATACAACTATACATATATATTTACATGATGTTCATAAAACAAGGAATGTAAGTTTACACATACTGTACATATGAAATTACAAATATTGAGATAAATCTGTAATATTTTAGCAATTATATGTGTCCAGAAAGTCCAGCCATCTCTAAAAATGTATCATATATTATTTCATATTATTCCATCTCAAAGATTATTCCATTTCATTTACATGATCATCAATTCCTATCATTTAAATGACAAAATGACATTTGAGACTTCAATCCTTTACCAAAATCACTCTATAAGATACTGTCCTAATGATGTATGAAAGTTTCATTGAAAAATAACATTTGCCCGAAAGTTGTGTGTAGTTTCTGTAATTAAAGGTACACCTGTAAAGTGTTGGATATTGCCCAAAATGACATTTGAGACTTCAGTCCTGTACCAAAATCATTCTAAGATATGTCCAAATGATGTTTTAAAGTTTGGAAAACACTGCTTTCCTGGTTAAAAAGTGAATATGTGTCAGCAGTGAATAAATGTGTCATTTAAATTGTCAGCAATGTTTAAACTCATCTTATTCACACTACTTCTACTATGAATACATAAAAGAGGTTTCATGCAATTATATACATCATTCATTTTCAAATAAAGGAATCAATTTAAAAAGCTTTTGCTCATTTCATAAACAATGTATAATTAGCAATTATTTAGTGGCTTGGTGCTATAAATTGGCTGGTTGTATTTGCATAATATGTTTTATAATAAACAAAAGCTATTATTGTTCATATCAAAACCTCATTGTATGAACATAATTATACATTCTAGTCGTATTGAATTATCCTGGGTGATATGATTCTGAATTATAAACCGAACACAAAAAGTAACTTCACCCCTAAGCAATTGCTCATAATTTAAAAACTAATAATCATTTTAAGATATTGTTTTGCCAATATATCCATATGATATTCAGGAAAACAATGTATAAAAAATGAGAGGTAACCATTAATTCATAATTGAGTGAGCAAACATTAAAGAAAATGTGTCAGCTTTTACAATGGACGTATATGAGGTTTATGACCAATTCATCAACGCATTTGAGCTGAATAATAGATATCGTCATACTAAATGGGCATTTGAAAAAATCTAACCCTTTTTTTTTCCTTCTCTTACCATAAGCTTAACAACATGGAAGAAGAGAAATGAGGAAGCTCCATTTAATTTTTCATGGAGTTTTATTTTACAGGCATCCCTTTAAAATTCAATATTATATTTCACATAAACTCATCATCTACAAAAGCTTATATTTTACATCAATATTTCATCTCCATTCTCTATTGGTATTCGTATCATTTAAATTGTCAGCAATGTTTAAACTCATCTTATTCACACTACTTCTACTATGAATACATAAAAGAGGTTTCATGCAATTATATACATCATTCATTTTCAAATAAAGGAATCAATTTAAAAAGCTTTTGCTCATTTCATAAACAATGTATAATTAGCAATTATTTAGTGGCTTGGTGCTATAAATTGGCTGGTTGTATTTGCATAATATGTTTTATAATAAACAAAAGCTATTATTGTTCATATCAAAACCTCATTGTATGAACATAATTATACATTCTAGTCGTATTGAATTATCCTGGGTGATATGATTCTGAATTATAAACCGAACACAAAAAGTAACTTCACCCCTAAGCAATTGCTCATAATTTAAAAACTAATAATCATTTTAAGATATTGTTTTGCCAATATATCCATATGATATTCAGGAAAACAATGTTTAAAAAATGAGAGGTAACCATTAATTCATAATTGAGTGAGCAAACATTAAAGAAAATATGTTCATATTTCAAAATTCGCAAAAGTATTATAATCATTACAATTATTGAGAGTTGGAAAATTAAAAAAAATCACTTGTTTTACAATTGAAATTAATGCATTTTACCACATGTACCATCAAAAATTTGTAATTAATGGAATATCACACAGCATTGTATCATAAATTGTGACAAATGCATAATTCCGCCACATATGCGGGTTCACAACAATGTGACGATACCTTGTGACTTTTTAATTGGGCCATTTTGTTTTTAATCTGTGCTCATTCAGCCATAAAATGATGAATATCTATGATATTTGCACATCCTGAACATGACAGATGTGCCAATATTGTGATAAGATTTCTGCTTGAAACAATAATTGGTTATGAAATGATAGGCAATTGCCTAGGGGTGAAGTTACTTTAGATGTATAGAACAAGTATATAAACCTCTCATTCTCTCATTGACGTGGAAAGCTTTGAGTTAAAATAAGGATACCATCTTTGGTTACAACTGAAGAGTGTAGCTTTTACTTGCTCTTTCCAGTTCAACTGATCGTCAATATTTGTGCCCAAGTATTTGCCACTTTGTGTATTCTCAATGGATTTATCAATAATGTCAATATGAACATTAACAGGATCAAATTCCCTTTTCAACCTGAAGTTATGTATCATCTCTTTTGTTTTCTTTGAATTTAACGGGAGAGGCGCGTATCTCTTCTAGTTCATCAAGCATATCGTCAAAATCATTGGTTTCCAAGAGACTGAAGTATGTGTTCAGTTCATCTTTGATTTGATTTTGAGAGGGCTCTTTTGTACAATCTTCTTACTATAGGCCTTCGTATATATTGTTAATACCTTGACCCACGATCATTAGAAGTATCCCTGATAAACAACCTGGAACTGGAAGTTGCCATCTCTGGATGACCTCAACTTGACCCCGAGACACCAATTATATGAAGTAATACATATCCCAGCTGGATTTTTTAAATGATGAAGGTATTGAGAGTGCCTTGTCGTTGCTTTGTTTTTATAATCATCTCCCTGTATATTGCCTATGTACCAAGACGTCTCGCAGATAAACATCCTGGTTGTCTCTTCGATGGACGACCTCAACTCTAAACCTGAGACACGCATGAAGTGAGACAAACCCCAGCTGGATTTTTTAAATGATGAAGGTTTTTAGAGTGCCTTGTCGTTGCTTTGTTGTCTATATTGCTTACCTATATAAAGACGTATCGCAGATAAACATCCTGGGAGTCTCTTCGCTGCATGACCTCAACTCTAAGATATAGACAACCAGTATATGAAGTGATTTTGAATGATGCAAATTTTGTAATTTTCATTGCTTTGTTTTTATCAACTCCCTTTATAAATTATATTGCCTCCCGTCAGAGCATGTACCAAGACGTATCGCAGATAAACATCCTGGGAGTCTCTTCGCTGGATGACCTCAACTCTAAGCTTGAGACACCGGTTCAGTTCAGGAATTTCCGACCCAACATCGTCGTGGAGGGTTCTCCTGCATTCCAGGAGGTAAGACTTGCCATTTTTTGTTATTTTTTCCCCCTTTTCTTGCGGTTCATGTTAAGTGCATTGTGTACCCTTGTCATACTAAACCAGAACCATTCTACACTCTGAGAAGACAAGGCGAATTATGATGTCACACATACCTGTGGTCATTTGGCCCTTCCTGTATGAAAGCACATGACGAAGGATTCTCTGAACAAGTTGGCAATGCATCGGAAGCAGAGGAAGGAGGGATCTGTCATGGTTTACCTGTCAAAGTCAAACTGCGCTTGTTTTGAGCAGGCATATAAGCATGAACTACATAGAGCGTTATAATGTGATATGGATGTAGCACCTAGCAACCCATAGTTCTAAGCAACTTGTGGACGAGAGATTGAGAGACCTGTACCATATCTTGTTCGCAATGTCTTCCCATATCTTATTCTTCCATTGCTTGCCTGTATTATTAGTAAATGCTCTCAGAACAAGTTGGGAATGCAGTGGAAGATGTAATATGTATATACTGTAGGATGGAGTGGTCAACAGATATCAGAAAAGCCACTTAAACTGACAAAGAGAATCATATTAAATCTATAGTATTTTTGGTTTCCAGAAGTAAGTACCGTAAAACACTGTGTATAAGGCGCACCCCCAACTTTTTAGTCACTCTGTAGTGCTGTTGGAATGTTAACATCACTGCTTTAGGGCATACCAAGGGCTTCATGTTTAATGCAGAATTCATCAAATATACATGTACTCAAATAAAAAATAGTGGTTATTACCAAAATTGCACATTTATTGAGCAATAGCAGAGTTACTGCTTAAAAACCACTATCATTTATGTAGGAAAAAGGCATATAAGTTGATAAACTTCTCTTCTTACATTTTTTTTTTTTTTTTTTTTGGCAGTACTTGTGTATAAGGCGCACCCTCCACTTTTGAAATTTTCTGATCCTGGGTAAAAAAGTGTGCCTTATACACAGAGTTTTAGGGTACTTATTTTGAGCTGAGAAATGAGCATGGTGTTTGTGACCTGAAGGTCATTTATATTTATCACTTTAAGATGAACCCCATAAGTGAGATTTTAGTATTTTATTTTTACAAGTAACATTATTGTGTATTTTTGAAACACCATCCTGTTTATTTAATTAGCAATAATTGTGAATGATTTCATTGTATTCCCAAGGACAAATGGAAGTATGTACGAATCGGTGACGGCCCCTTACTGAGGAAAACACACTTGTGTGCAAGGTAATTTGAAGTAAATAATGTTTTGATTTATGTAGTGCCAAATATGATCGATATTTACTCGTACAGTGACATTATTACCCCAGTCATAGGATAGATTGCAAACCAGCGCACATTGTGTGCACCATCTCCACTCCCTGGGGGCCATTCCTTCCAAGTGGCTCACGTGCATTGAGAAGATCGTTTGTTCAACATGACTGTTATAGGTTTGATTCATAGTCCCTGATATGATACAATATATTCCACATACTAAGAGTCTTGCTCTACAATTGGTAAAAATCAGCATATAATGAAAATAGTTTTTGTCCAACATTGATGGATCCATAGGAATAAATACTACTAGTCAATTCATCTAGATTATTACCTGATTAGCACACTGACTTTTATGAAATGAGCTTTTAGAGTATGTTGGCAGTATGTTCATATCGTTTGCTTTTATACTACTTGCAACTTACTTCAGGTGTCGTCAGACTACTGTGGATCCTGATACAGGAAAGTTCAGTGAAAATGGTGACCCTATCAAGACTCTGAAGAAGTAAGCATGTGCATGTACCCAGCTAGCCACCTGACATCGGGCTGATGTCATAAGGATGTCAGGTGGCTAGCTGGGTATTAATCAAGGGAACTGAATTGAGACAATTGGAAATGTTGAATAGCTAGGCTCAATTCATGTGCAGTGAAACCCCATTATATTGAGAGCCTCTGGTCAATTGAATATAGGTGCTACCTTGTTATATCAGATGTCTTGTTGTATCAATGATTGAAATACCTGGAACCTTGACCTGTGAAATAGCCTATACTATATCCAATGCTCCACACTAACTTTTT
>JAUELG010427681.1:0-12671 GCA_031471515.1 Dendraster excentricus | reverse complement strand
TGACAAATATAAATAGTGAAAAAATAGTCTTTGAAAGACGTATTATTGACGTTAATTTTACACCTTTTTTACGACACAAATTATCATGTCAAGAATGATCTTTAAAAGAGGTCATAATGACGTCGTATTCACATCGTTTATACGACATACGACGCGTTTACCAGTTTACGACCAAATTAAGACGTAGTTAAGACGTCCGTCTGCTATCAGGGTAGGGATCCTATGATCGGAAAGCGCGCGCTCACCAATCTTGCCACACCACATCCATATAAAGTGTATGAGTGTTAATTCCTCTGACATTATACCTGGCATATGTATTATACCTGAATGTCTTATCAAAGATAAACTTCACCTGTTGAAAAAGTTGTACACGAAGTTAAAATGTCAACATTTATTTAGTGTTCGCCCAACGGTGTCGAATCTACGTGTTCCGGACAACAAATTTACATAACCTTTATAATTCATTTCAATTCAATAAAGATGCTATAGGCTATTTGTTCAAGGACAATGCCGTTTCTTGAATCGTTTCTTGAATATGCATCCTTAAAGGGATCTAGTAACTTTTTTGACATGTGCAAACAGTGATGAAAGGTTGATGCAATGTAGTTTTTATCTGATATGTCCACATGGTATTGTGTGAACATTTCAAGTCATGATGGCCGAGTTATGAGCAAAAATGCAAAGTGAGATTCAGTAGCTCACTGCATTCACTTTGTACATGGTTCTAAAACTTGACCAGAGATTTTACTTATCTGAACACTTCAGTCGTTTATATCTTTGTAACGAAAGGGAAATTTGAAAAACCGAAACCTGTCCCATTATGTTATTTTTAATTCAAAATACAACGAGGTATGAGGGAACCCCTATAGAATTCAAATTGGATTCTTAGAATTTGGACAATGTTACTACAGTACGTCCATTTAAATGTTGTGGACGCATATGAAGCCTTCGAGACTGAAATGATGCCAAAAATGTGTTTGCTTTGTCTATAACATGCGGCATCTAAATCAAAGTGTTTAATTTCGTCATGTTTGATTTGAGGTGCACACCGATTTTATCATCATAATAGAAATCAATTTGGCTTTGATAAAATATTCCTTGTCGTGAAATAAATATTTTTGAAAATACAATTCGCATTCTGTTTCGTTCTTACCTCCATAATGGGCTTCACACATTCACACTCATTTTGTATCGTTGGATATAGTGGGTTATAATTATTCATAACCGATATATTTCTAGAGTTCATGTCTTATTTACAGACTTAGACTGGAAAGTAAGCCTAGTTGAAAGATGAAGTATAATTACAAACGCGCGCACAAACACACATATAAACATGCGCACTCAATTACACGCATACACACATACACACATACGCATGCAAATATAGACGTGTTTATATTTGCATGTGATAGGCTCATATAAATGGGCCAAGGGTTTAAAACAAGGGGAAACCTCGCTAGCCATACGGACTAGTCATTAGGACCGTTATTCATAACGTTTAAAGTCCTATACGTTTAAGACCGCTAGTCATAAAAACGAAGAATAGGAAGTTAAACGCTATTATGAATAGAAGTCCTTATGACTAGCGAGCGGACCGCGTAAAAGAATTCCGAATTTAGAACTGTGTGTTTACGTGACTTTCACTTTTAAACCTTCCCGTTATGTCTCTCATTTTGTCTGATCTGTCACCCGCTAATGTTTACACTCTGGGCGTTTTGTATGTACTGTGGGAGAGGGTAAATATTTTGAGAGGGGACAACAATTATGACGAATTACGTAACTTTGACTATCGTTATAGAAAAATCTTTGGTAAAGGCAGACGAACACATTTTGCTATGTATGAACAAAAAAGTGTCTATTGCTGGTTTACACGAAAAGTCAAAACAGAAAAAAAAATATATATACTCCTCTAAATGGTCATAAATTTGAATTATGTTCAGAAATCAGAACGTTTTCGATGCTCCAGACTCTTATGGCTTGCGCTGTTACGTGCGTATCAGCGTATTCACCATTAGTAAATGTGTACAGTCGACATTCTTTCGCCATCAATTTACAAATGTCACTCCATATATTATGAAAACCATGGTTTGTACAAACCTCCTTTGTGAATTCCACTCATAGTAGTCAATATTATAGACGAGTTTCGAACATTCACCGAAATACATTGACGATTCTCCTTCCAAAATAACAAAAGAATCTTCTTTTAAAAGTTTCTCTTTAAAAAAAAAGAGAAGGTCTTAGCACCGAGCAAACACACAGTGTTTAACCAAACAAAATAGTTTGAGGTCCGTTTTGTAGGCGCTAAAGTGGACCTTATGCCCGGCGCAGACACTAAACCCACTCGATCCGATCCGACTAGTTTTCAGTCGGATCGGCTCTGTGTGATGCATTGCCTCACGACTCCGGTGTTCCACCAGTCGGGTACCAATCGGGCCGGATTCAAAACATGTTGATTCGGTCGCAAATGACTCGGCCGACTGTAGCTTTCAGTCGGTTCGGGTCGAGTCTGCTCTGTCTGCGCCGGGCATAAGAGCTAATTTCTGGTACCAGTCTGGATTTCTGGATGCCTGGCACGCCCCAATCAATATTTGGACCCCATAACCAAACTCTTCGCATAAACCCTCTTGATCGCCTGAAGTGAAGCTCGCATAATACTTGTTCTCCTCGAATTCGGACTTTGTTGAACGGTGAGTTTTGAAAAATGCTATTTGAAATCGACTATGTGTATTTGATGTTGAAGAAGTTGTAGTATGAATGCAACATTATTATTGTTCACTTCGTAATACAATATAGCCTGCGGATTAAAAGCGATCCAGCAACTTGGAAAAGTTTGTTCGAATTGGAAATTTTAGACTTGTATTATAATACCAGTATCAATATAAGATTCTTCTTATTTTTCTGAATAAAAAACATAGTTTCTTCGAAAAAAACATGTTAACAATATGAGAAAAGATGTGCATTACTGACATTGACTCCAATCTGAACCAGAAGTCGTTTTTTGTGTCCTTGTTCAGTTCGAAACCGGTATTTTGGCATGTTTGGAATAATCTCGAAATGTTACGACGCATTCTAAAAAGATATATTCGTGTTTTCCTATTTTATATTTCTACATTCAAAGGAAGAAAGAAATATTTAATCTACATTTTAGATGTAGTGTTGAGAGTCGGTATTTCCCGAAGTGCTCCTCGATTTTTCTTTTGTGCGATAATGAAAAACTGACTGTCGAATTCGAAAGAAATCATAACTATAATAAATGACAAAATAACTGTATTTAATAATAAGCGGTTCAGAAACGACTGAAATATCCATAAAGATATGTTAATTCTAATGTTTCCCTAGCAACCACCGGGCAATATTTAATGCCGAAGACTACTTTAAAAACAATGTTGATAGGTTCTTAATATCCGTTAATGAGTCTTTATACATTATTTTAATAAACATTAAATGCACAATTATGTATGAAAAAATGCTAAAACCAATGATTTCTTTAGATAGCGCTCTCTTACGTACGGCTCTTTTTGAATGATAATAGGGGATTTACTTGGTAGTTGTTATGTATTCGTTCCGAGCATAGTTGGAGTTATAACTTTTATTTTTCTCTGTAATGGTGCACGTTTTGCTTACTAAAGTTAAGTTTGGCCAATATTCATTACTGGTCCTTTATTTTATTTTTAATTTACAGAATATACCATGATGAAGTTCACAGCTCTTTTCATTTTCGTTTCCTTGTATGTGGCCGGAGGTAAGATATTACGTTCTGATTACAATTAAAACATGGACAAGAATTTAATTATAAAAAGTCCAGAGATTTTTTTGGAAAATAACCTTGAATTTGAAATTAATATTACAGTGAATTGCTTACCTTACTTTGAAATGGCAAAAATCAAGTTAGAACCTGAATAACTATAAAAGTAGGCGGCCGGGGCTAAAAGTAACACCTGTTAAAGTATTAGAAATGCAATAAATTTTAATCGTTTTGTCTTTAAGGTCAATTACCGATACAATACTAATGTTAGTGTGACACATAATATCATGGTTAGGTATCGAAAATTAAAATGTGGTGTTGCAACTTGACCCGCTCTCGGGGCAAGTTGTTACATGGTTAGGGGTAATTAGTTGTAACATGTATGGTAAAGAAAATTAAAGTGCGAAAAATTATTCTAAATCTGATGGAAAACTTGTTGACAAGTCGTTGTAGTGTCGCGTGGCAGAGCTCATAATATTTTGCCACATAATTATCTCACTGACCGTTGCTCAACAATCTCTTGCGCGCCTGACAAGTTCATTATTCGATCCTCAGAAAAGTTCTCATCTTGTAGCTAAAGGTTATCGGTAGACTAAAAATTGATATCAGTTAGTCTGGATCTTGCATGGAAGTACCATATAAAAATTAATAAATCCTAACATAAATGATCACGGTGATAGTTAAAATATGAAAAGTTAAACTTCGTATTTAAACTGGTGCCTGTTTCATTACAGCTCATTGTCAAAATAATGGTGAGTTATCTATTCTTACTGGTTTATTCATTTTATTTCATTTCATTTCATTTATTCCACATCCTCATTAAAAACAACAAATGCAATGTATGAAACTTATCAATTGTACTATTACAATTGTAACAACCAACAGATACAAACTAGATTCACAAACGAAAAGAGGTGAGAATTATATTAGAAAAACAATAAGAATGTGGGGATTACCAGAAAGCCACAGACTTATGGAGGGTTACTCCCCATTATAGCATGTTATAGCCTAGGCTGGGATGTGTGAGAAACAGAAAGAAAAGGGGTGACTAAGAAGAAAAGGAATACATGCATGAAATGTATTACTAAATTGTAGTAATATTTAAATCTACACATGTTTGTTACCAAGTTTCAATAGACAATACGTACTTTGCTATATTTGTGCTTAAAGTTTGATGAAGTTGGGCATTCTCTAATTTCAATTGGTATATTATTCCAGCAGTTTGTTCAAATACAAATAATGGTTGTACGTGAAAAATTATATTTACACTATGGTACGTGCAAATTTCCCTGTGTTTTAGTGTTATGATAGTGAATTGCAATTGATAAAAACTGGTGGACGTGTTCCTTTAAAAATAAATACATAAAAATTGCCACCTGCAGCTGATTTACATTTCTTAAAAAGAGCACTGTGTGACAGAGGTTGTCTAGTAATCGATATTATTGCACATTTTCCCCATACAATATTGCAGTAAGATTAATATGGTAAAATCAAATTATAATATCGAGGGCTTAGCGCCACAAGGCCGTATCTGCATTTTTGGCAATTTGATATTGCGGTATCCAAATGCTTTGAAAATGTAAGGTTTTTCAGGAACATAAAGCCTTATCTGCAGTAATTTTTAATTTTTTTTTCGGTTACCCATTTTGGAAAATCTAAATCCGGTGACCTCACAGTCGGATATCCGATGGATAACCGTTTCACTACAGCCTTACTTTGTACCATTCGTTTAGATACAATGTGTAGTAAAACTTCCACTTGAAAGTGCCTATAAATCTTAAAACCTTGAGTTCTCAAAATGGCCGAAATGCAAATACGGCCTTGTGACGCTAAACCCTCGATAACTGTTGAATGGATCAATATCCTTGACACGACTCATGACACCTACGGCTCTAGAAATCTTACTCGATATATCATTTCCCTGATGCTTCCAAGTTAAAATCGCATTAATCATAATCCCTGAAAATTTTTTCTGATTTACATATTGTACCGTATGGTTACATATATGAATTTCCATGAGAGTTGCATCTATACAAATACATGTTTAGGTTTAGAAATCATATAACAAGTCCTCTCTATATTTACAACTAAACAATTAGCAACAAACCATAGTTGAACATTTTCTCACTTCAACATGTAGTGTATCATTTGATTTATTATTATTATTACCTGAAATATTACCTGATTGGTATCAGCAAACATAAAGGGATAGAGATGCTGACTTATATTGAAAATCATGTAAAAAAATAAAAATAGCAGTGTACCAAGGACGGATCCTTGAGGTACACCTGTACGTATATGATGTAAGTTAGATGATTTATGATTGATGCCTGTATATTGTTTACGATTATTGAGATAACTTTTAAACTTTTAAATCTAAGATATTGCCTCTAATTCCATTATGCTCTAATTTATTAAATCCATTAACATGTCGAATGTGCATGAAACAACAAAATTTCACATCATACCTGCCACCTTTTATAATTCCACAATCTCTACCCACTAGAAAAATATATTGCAAAATATAAATGTTACTCAACAGGCTCAAAAGCGTGATTTTTAGATGGTTGTTATCTCCTGTAGTCTTTGCTCACGATTTCTCATGTAATGCAATATCGGTCTAGGGTGAAAGTGGGGCGGACAAGGCCAATAGAGGGAGACATGTGCGTGTGGAACATCGCACGAATGTATAATTGCTATAGTAGGCCCGAACTTCGACACTGGTCTCGTAGTACAGCGGAATCTTCGGACATGTTATTGTTCGTGTATTCGGAACTAGGCTAGAATGAACGTACCGCTAAATGCTATTACACTAATGTCAATGGACCTCCCGCACAAACGCGTTAACGCATGCGTAGCCCTCTATTGGCCTTGTCCGCCCCACTTTAACATAGCAGACTTATTTAAACGTAGGTTCGCCATCTACGGCATGTACGGTGGAGTTAAATGCTGTGTTACAACCATGGTTAGAACTTACCCTTGTTACTTAATAGCCCCGGTCTCCCATAATCAAAGACCTAAGCCCAGCTCAGACAGAGCCGACTCCACCCGATCCGACTGGTTTTCAGGCAGGCTAGAATCAGTTTCGCTCAGTTTGAGCCGATCCAATATGTTGAAACTAGAGTCCCGAGGCAGCGCATACTGAGTTAATCAGGTTAAAACCTAGTCGGATCCGGTCGAATCGGTTCTGTCTGCGCCGGGCATAATGTGCATGATAATAATACCTTTGTGTGCCTTTTTTGCTGAACAGGGGCCGCCACTTTCTGCTTCAACTGCGCCCGGATCGTGTCCAGCGGGGAGGAGTATGATCCGAAAGAGAACGGATATCCCGTGGCTAAAGCCCTATCCGATATGCTGATTTGCCGGATCGCATGGCTATTATATAATGTTCTTTTTTTTTTGTTTACTGATGCATCATTTTGTTAATGTATATTAATCATCAATGTTGTGTCCCATTTCATTTCATGCATGATATTAACTTACCTTTGTGTGACTTTTCGCTGAACAGGCGCCGCCACTTTTTGCTTCAACTGCGCCCGGATCGTGTCCAGCGGGGAAGAGTATGATCCGAGAGAGAACGGATTTCCGGATGCCGAGCGCTGCCCAGCCGACGGATATGCCGGAGCAATCGACTGCGGTCCATTCGCCGGATGTCAGTCTCGCAAGGTCTACTACTACGTTCGTGAGTCAAAATAGAATTTTATTTACTTTAGCATACTTGGAAAATTTTCGCGACAATTTTACGCCACTGTTAATTTGCTTTGAATGGATAATTAGGTTTCATTAATGAGGACTTAATAATAATATGGATAGATAGATTTGTTCTTGAGGTATTTTAATTAGAGAATAAACTATTTTGGATTGAAATTGGGTTTAAAAAGGTTGAAACTGTAGATCAGAGATAACTCTAACATGGTCACCGATCAAGACGAACTACCATGTGTCCACCCCGTACCATGCAATCGACATATAACCGACGTCCTTGGACTAGGGAGCCCAGAAGATCTCCACCTGGACACTAGTGATATGTCATCTTAACGGATACTAGCAATGCTACTGTTGGGCTGTCACAACCTCAAGTTGTTTTGTGATTGTATAAATCGTGGACCTTATCGCCACGTAATTGACAAACATTTTGTCTTCCCTCTGTTCGGTCAAGGATGTTATGGCTCCGATCCATCAAGTTGATATATCACTAGTGTCCAAGTGGAAATCTTCTGGGCCCCCTAGTCCAAGGACGTCCGGTAAATCTCGGTTGCTTGGTACGGGGTGAACACATATGGTAGCTCGTTTTGCTCGGTGACCGTGTTAAAGCGATCTCTGATCTACAGTTTGGCGGAAGATGTTGATTCCATAGCATGTTCTTGAGAGATGACGAAGGCTCCTTTTCGGCATTTCCGGTTTCTACGGCACAGGTTAAGCAAATTGCGATAATTTATGCTGGTGGTCAATCATGGAATTCCTAGAGATTTCCGTGGCGTTAATTTACCCTCCTTTCAATGACATTTGATGATTCTACAGACCGTAACCTGAGATGTTCCAATGAAATAGTGGACATTGTTTGTCGACACCCCTTCCTGGTGGAGCACCCTCATCGTTTGTCATGTAGCAAATGACGTTAGATGGAGTTTGGCCTAGAGGGCCTCTGTGCAAATTTTGGTTAAAGAAATTTACAGACAACTCTGAGAAATGACCCATAATGATGAAATGTTGGACATTCGCTATGGAGTGGCAAAGGAGCCAACATTACAGGGGCTGCCTTTCAAAGTTAAAAAAAAGATACCTTAATGAATACAAACTCATGCAGGAATTTATTGTTCATTTAGTAGTTTGCAAACATTATTACATCATTACTTTGAGTATAAAATGGTTCAACAGTGTACATACTGTTTCATGTTTGTGGACTTCTTTAAACATCAGCTGTGCAGAGATGACCATCCATCCTATGAGATAAAATGAATAATTTAATTAGTCAATCAATGAATTATATATTAATAAATGAGATAACAAAATACATATTTTGCACTTTAAAGTGATCTAGTAACTTTGTTGGCATGTGCAAAAAGTGATGAATGGTTGATGCAATGTAAATAGTGCTGTTATATCATATATCCACAGGGTATTATGTGAAAATTTCAAGTCAAATGGACATTGCAGGCCAAGTAATAAGCGAAAATGCAAAGTGACATTGGGTGATATTCACTAACTCACTGCATTTACTTTGTACAGGGATGAACAACTTTGGCGGAGTTTTTCTTATCTGAATACTTAGATCGTACATATCTTTGTAACGAAAGGGAAATTTGAAAAACAGAAACCTGTCCCATGTTTTTATTGTTAATACGAACACAACAAGGTATGAGGGAACCGCTAGAATCAAAATTTTATTTTGAGGATTTGGACAATGTTACTAAGTCCCTTTAATATGTCTTTTGCCCGCTTCAGAGACCGAAGACTACGAGTACGTATCCGAGGTGACCTCGCACACTTGCGGTCCGAGCGAGAACAAGTGCTACGTCGACGACGAGTTCCAACGGCTCTTCGAGGAAGAACGCGCCGTCGTCGAGGCCAATTTCCCCGAGGGGCACCGCCTTCTCGGCGCGCAGGGCAGCGTCTGCAACTGCAACGGGGGCGACTACTGCAGCGCGGCTAACGCAGGTGATGCTGCCCTCCGCGTTGGTCGCAGTACAGTGATGGTCCTAGTCTCGAGCGTACTGTTGGCTGTGTCGGCTATGAGGGTCTTTTAATTAAGCCGTCCAGTACCGTACCGTGGTATTGAGTAATGTTCATTGGGATATTATGTAGGGATATATACTTACCCATGGTATTCGATGGATTAACGGAATATAGGCATCCGACCAAACAGACTTAAAATAATAGGTGAACAGAAACTAATATTACGACATATTATTTTGATTTTAATCTCAGATATAATTGAATATATATCATTTTCTTTCTTTTTCTGATATAATTGGTGTTGCAATATAATTTTCACATTGATGCATATAATAAGAAAATATACTAAGTTATGATACATAATTCAAATACATGGTGTACATGGTTAAAATTGATTATTGACAATCATATTACAAACATGTTTTAAATTGTCTTTGTCAAGGACACTGATAATTACTAAAACTTAATTAAAATTGATATTTAGATAATGCTATATCATGATTTTTTCATTGTATCGTTAATTTTTATCATAAATTAAAAAGTAAATATGTAGATCAACTAAAAATTCATGTTGTACTCTTTGTTTTATTATGACGTTGGAACATAACGCAGTTCTTTGTTACATCTTAAATTTGTCAATTACTACAAGGACATTTCAAGTTGATTTTCTTGTCCATAAAGAAATTTGTGTGAAAAGTTGTGTGAAAATGTGTGATTATGTGTGTGAAAATAATATGGTGTTTCTGTGTGTATGTATGTATCACATCAATCGTTCGTGAGTGTGTGTGTGTGTGTGTGTGTGTGTGTGTGTGTGTGTGTGTGTGTGTGTGTGTGTTATTCCGTTGCACAATTGTATTTTTTCTTTTCAAAATGCACTAAATTCTCAAAATGCATTTAAATGCCAATCCGTTGTGCTTGCATGATTATTTGAAAAAGTATTACTACTTTATTTGCCACACTATGGAGGTAAAATTACAACCCTTACGAATCCGGGATAATTGAGTATAGGTAAAACTTAACTTAAGTTACCAAAATCTGCACAATTACGGTCCAAACTAATACCGTATTTATAACGCTATCATTCTCGAAAAGTATACCCAATTACAAACGACTAAGTACAATCCCCGTTATCCTTAGCCGTTACAACTTGAAATGGCGTTCTCTATAGAAATCATTGACTTAAGGCTTTATTCGTACACAATAAATTGTGCATTTGGTGTTCTGTCGAAAAAATGATTCACTAGAAATATCATCAATTTATGAATATTTTGTTCAAAATGCTATGATTTCTGAACCAATTTTGATAAATTAACGTGTGGTATTCTGTCGTAAGAATTGCCTGTTCTTTCAAGTTAGACAGTAATTTTTTCTTATCTAAAAAATAATGTATATTGTGAAGTACCCTCTGTACCAAAACTCAACTATTTCTTTATATATATTAACGCCTAAAACGATAAACATACATTCCAAAATAGCGACAGTCCTTAATGACGATACTAGATTAAGATTAATTTTTTTCATCATAACATTCAGAGTTGTCTGAAACAAAAACAAAAATATTAACATGCTATCTCTGAGTCAAACTGATGATAAATCATATGGCAATTTTCAATTAATACACGTACACAATATTTACACAGGGATAATAATCAGTAGCAATGATATTGATTCATGTAGGATATAACAGGTGACGGTGATAGCTGATTTTTATACAGGGTGGACCGAAAAAAGGAACGGGCCCCCTCCCAAAATAAAGTACTGAAATAATTAGACCATCGAATATTGTATCTTTTTCAAAGAACAACGATACCAAGAACAGTAGTTCTGGTCTTGAAGTTTTTGGTTCAAGGCACTGTGAGTGAAACTATGTCAGGTGCCCATATTTGTAAATGTTTACAGAGTCAATGCCAGTTATATATTACACTTCCTGCCCCTACCAGCGAACGTCCGTGCCTATTCTCTCGACAAACGGCTGTGTACACACTAAACATGGCGTGTGGATTACCCGCGTGTTCAATGGTATGAAGGGCGGTAAGTGCGATTTTTCAGGCACTGACTTAAAATGCCAAAACTGCCAAAATAGGAACATTACATGGTGTTACTCACAGCGCCCTAAAACAAAAACGACACGAACATAATTTCTGTTCTTCATTGATAAAGACACTCTATCCGATGGGCATAATTAGTTGATTACTTTACTTTCAGAAGAGCCCCGTTCCATTTTTGGAGGGCCACCCTGTATAAGGTGGACAATGACCGAATTGGTTTGCTTGCGTAATGAGGATGACGAGGACGTTCACATGGCAATACAGGGTGACGCATATAGAAATTAACGTGATACATAAACCATCACACATAAATAGGTCAGGAAAGGCCAAAATAGTGTTGACAATAGATTGTGTCACTATAAACGTATTAACCAGAATCGCTAACCAGAGATTTGCATTGCCCTTAAAAACACATGTTCACTTCGGTCTTTTCTCCCAACGTTAGACATCCAGTTTGGCTATTTTTTTTCTAGGCCTTCCAACATTAATTATCTGGGGTTTTTCCAAGAGGCATGAATCAATGTCAGCACTGACAAAATGAATTTAATTCATGTTTTTTCCTAATTCGTTAACAGTGATTGAATAAAAATACTCTTTCTTCAGACAAGAACACTCAGATTTTACTTCATGTTAAGTCACATTTCATTTCCAAGCATGCACCAGATTGCATTATTCAAAGCAAAACAATACAAGAACACGTTTGGAGATTAAACCCCCCTTGGGCTGCCGAAAAACCGCCAAAGAACGCTAAGAACGTCAAAAAGTTCGCCGCTAGGCGGCTTGGGGTACCAAAAAAAGCTACAGACGTCCAAAAAATTTCGCCGCTTTGCAAAAAACGTATTTTTTCGTCGCCGCTTTGCGGCTCATTTGCTCCAAACCCCCTTGGCCAAAATTTAGATCCGCTCCTGGTGATGACGATTTGATTGAGCCCCCAAAAAACTTGTTGGCTCATTACGCCACTTAATGTCAGAATAGAGGAACAGGTGGGAGGATTCATATCAATGTTCGTTAAAGTTAAACCCCTTCCCTTGCCAATTTTGGCACATAATGCGGCTTCTATCTCTAATTCATTAGCCATTTGCCACATATCTACTAGACGTATCGAAAGCTACAGAAGAGGGCCAGTCCTCTGGCACCTTATGTGATTAACGTTCCGTTCTTCAGTCTATTTATAAATGCCGAGCGTCTGGCTAGATGGAATA
>JAUELG010427570.1:0-11360 GCA_031471515.1 Dendraster excentricus | reverse complement strand
CCCCCCCCCCCCACGTCTTGACATTTCGAGGGCAAATTCGCCCAGTGTCCCCTTGTATTTAACCACTGTCCACAGATTAACCATCACAGGTATGCACTGGTAAAGGCCTCCCATTAAAACTTGATGTTGTCTGATCGAAAAGAACAATTACCTACACTTTAAAAATTGGTCATATTTGATAATATGGCTTCTGTCTAAGGCTATACTAAATGTTACATGTAAGTTTGTGTGCAACATTTAATGGTCTTGAATGCGAATGTGCAGATATTTAGTAAAAGTGACAATTTGATGAGTTGTATCAAGAGAAATGAGCGTACATGTAATTGAATGTTGCATTCATACATACTTGCTTCCATGTTATACACGAATGTACACATTTCTAGTGTATGAGTGTACACATATATTTGTCATGTTTTTTGTTATTAAAAATATGGTTTAGGAAGCCAAAGACCTTGAGAGGGGAAAGATGAGCTAACGAATGCTGACATTATTTGGAAAAGATCCAGATCTAAGTTTTCCTCGCTAATGAAAAATGGATTCAATATCTTGTACATGAATACAAACACATCATGTTGAAGGCAAAAAAAAAAACTACTGTATACACTAAGTACTTGTGTACCCCCCAATGTAGTGATACATATCTTTATTTTTCCCTTCTGAACAACATGAAAATTTCATTGTGTACAGTCACTGACCTGGGAAAGAACAACAGCTCATTACAATTTCTGTAATTATCAGTTTGGGTAAAGGGAATTATTGTAATTAATATCTTTTTGTAATTTTATTGAGTTTTCTATTCAAACCTCTCAATTTTGCCAATTATGATTAGAATATATGAATTAAACCTAAATCATATAGGGATCTTATTTCTTTTAGGTACTGTAATGTAGATCTGAAACAAAAGTTCACAAAATGTGTACAATCTAGAAAAATGTACACAATTTAATTTTGTGCACTTGTTAATTTTGTTAAATTTTGAAATGAGTGAAGCTTTACTTGCTGAATTTCATTTACTATGCAAAATAAATTCAGTATTTGCATTTCATTCAGAACCAATAAATATCCATTTGATGTATAGTAAATAGCATGAATAATGTACACATGAATTGCATATTATTGTACAAGTAATCAGTGAATGTGCTGGTACTATAATAACTGCTTTATTTCAATTGTTCTTTTTTCTCAATGATTAACGTAATTGGAAAAGTACTTTACATAATCATTGTTAAAAAATCATTACCATACTGTGGTATTCAGTGTTCATTAAGAAGCCTGCGAACAGTTTTCATAAAATTTTCCTTAGCCCATTCACTGTGAGATTCTAAATCTGCGTCATAGCCTTTGTACAACCCGCCTAGTTCCTGTAGTCAATAGGTCAACATGCTCTCTCATTTTGTTTTCTCGTATCATTGCAGAGTCTCTCGATTCCAGTCCCAGCCAGCCCAACTGGAAGGCAATCCCACCCCACCTGCAGGGGACTGCCAACACATACGCCATGTCAGGGTCAGGGTCTGGGAAGCCTGACTTCATCCAAAGCCAGCAGCCACCCGTCTACGTAAATGGGTTGTCCCTGGAGGACGTCCAGAGAGGGGACCTCACCAATGGGTCCATGGACGGTGACCAGAGGTCCCAGTCGGATGCCAGCTCAGGCAGCGAGCTCCTCATTGACCTCTCGGAAGCGGACTTCGCGCCTTCAGCTAAGCCGTCCCCGCTGTTGACTGCTTTGCAGGAGAGTCTGGCATCGCACAAGGAGCCAGAACCAAGGAGGGAGTCGCCTGTTCCTGAAAGCGTTGAAAACGTTGAAACCGCTTCTCTGCCACCTGCTAAGGATAGTAACACACAGCTTGAAGAGAGCGATATCTCAACATACATGTCCACGAACATCACAAGGTCTCTTTCCATCAGTGATCTGCCGAATGTAGACAACTCTCCACCCTCACAGCAGGAGAATGGGTTGTCGAGCCATGTCTTCAGGGAAGGTCAGCAGCATACACTCGGGAATAATGTGGAACCTGAACAAAGTGAATCTGACAATCATTTAGAAGAGGTGCATTCAAACAATACAATGGGAAGTCCAAGTCATAGTCTCAATCAGGGTCATAAGCAAGAAGTCCTCACTGTGAGAAACGATCTAAAGAGCAATGAAGTTGATGACAGGACTGAAAGCTCTGACAAAGGTGACTCACATGAAAAGACTTGTGTCGACCAAGATTCGTTTGAAAGTATCCAAGATTCTTTGAACAAAACAGATAGTCCAGAACAAGACTCCGGAAGAAGTGTCAGCAGTGTTCAAACCATTGCTGCTAACAAAGAGGAAGCAAACACTGCCAGAGGCTCTCCTTCAAATGCCTCAATAACCTCAAGCACCTCGTCGGTTGATTCAGAGGCGATGCAAGAATACATGCGCCAGGGGGCGCGACCCAAAGTGATAGGATACCGGACACCAGAACAGAGTCCCCTGAAAAACAGAGATGAAAGCGAGACTCCAGCTGGCGATACTGTCAATGTGAAGACTTCAGACAAGTCACCCATTGTTGGATTCAAGAGTTTAACCAATGTGACAGTTTCCCAGTCAGAGCTTGACGAACTGGATGCAAATGATGCAAAGCCATTGGCACATGATCTTTCTGGGAATGCACTGATTGGACAAACGAGCAGTGATCAAGGAGTTAAAGGTTCGACTCCAAACAATGTTCAGGGTTTGCCGGACAGGGAAACAAACATGGCACCTGATAGGACAGGAGTCTCTGTCAGTGGACAGCAAATGCATAATGGGATGCAACCAAGCAGTGGAAATGTACAATCTAGTAGGAATGCTTTGCCTCAGGATATTTCCTCTGTGCCATCATTTAATGGTGGGTCTTTATCAGGAGTCAACAGAACACTGCCTATTTCTAGTGAACAGCAACATGGACTCTTGAGTGCTCCAGACAATGTTGAGGACAGAGTCAGTCCGCTGTCCAAGATCCTTGAACAACAATACAGATTGCAGGCACAGAGCCCGACTAGTGACAGTAATGAACTTGCCAATGTGGACCCATTTTATGGCGGGAAACCACAATTTGAATCTTCAACTGAAGAAGAAATGGTGCCAGATGTCCTCCCCAAGATGTCAGATGCAGCCCCAGCATTAAGCAATGGTACCCAACATCATCAGCCTGCTGAAGGAGATCCTAATAGCAGTTTGCCAGCTGGTAGTACGCTTGGCTTTGGAATTTCAGAACAGTCGGTGGGAACCTCTCAACACTCTTCAGGAAATCACAAAAACATTGTCCCTCAGACAGAATCTCCTGCTGCTAAGGGAGATGTCTTCAATTCTTCTCAGGGCCTTCCTGTAAGTGCAACCAATACTTTGCAGGATCTTGCACCTCTGCAGAATGTTGCGATCCCTGCAGGAGCCCCACCACAGCTGTCTCCAGCTCAGCCTGGACCCCCTGGCATGGCAACAGAAATTGCAGTTGAGGCCACCCTCGATGCATCAAACCAAGGTGGGCTACCTCAGGACACTTCAGAGAATCAAACTGTACCCCAACACCTTCAAGGTCCTCAGAACTCGCCCTGGGACAGTTCTGGTCACCAGAACCTTCCCCAGGACCCACCATCGTACCAGCAAGTCGAGGAAGCTGCGAGCAGAGAGAACCACCACATATCCAGACAGGGATTGCATCTTGACTTTGGTATGGGTGGTGGGGAGCTGGTCAATGGTCACAATCAGCACCAAGACGGAATGGGAATGGACTACTCCAGTCTCAATCCGCACTTTGTAGCCCCTCCCAACGTGAGCCTCAACCCGGACCACGACAACATGAACAACTTTGTGCCGCATCACAACGGAAACATCCAAGAGGAGCACGGGGTCGTCGAAAACGGTGACATGATGGTGTCCGAGGCGCTAGACCCCATGACCATTCAGAACAATGCCCTGAATGCGCAGCACATGTTGCCAGTGCCAGTGCAGCAGCAGAATGAGCAGAACAACAGCGTAACGGGAGACAACGGTTTAGCTGTTCCAGGGGAGGTTGCACCAGTCTGGATACCGGATTCCGAGGCCCCAGACTGCATGGGATGCCAGATTAAGTTCACCTTCAGGAAACGCAGACACCACTGCAGAGCTTGTGGAAAGGTAAATTTATCAAATTAGATAAAGTTAAAAGGTAGATTCAAAATTGATTTGAATTGCACCAAATATTCTATTTTGTATGATGATGTGACAGTGCCAAAGAATATCGGAGATGTGAACGTACAAATATTAAAAACGTTACCTGTATGTACATATACATAATATACATGTCACTTGTATAATTTGATTGATACAGAATCCCTTGGGCAGTATATCATTTTGTCTTTCTACTCTATGTGATGCACTTGAAACATATACTGTTTGAAAATGAAAGAAAAAGGGAGAGCCCAAAGATATTCTTTCTCCTACTTGAACTGATTGTTTGATAGCAAATGCAATGAACAAGAAGAATTAAAGTATCCACTACCTTCAAGTTATACAATCTACATATCAGTGAATGAGAACTTCCCCATCCAGTACTACATTTGTAGTTGAGAATCATCACACATTTCTGTATGAAATTGAAATGAAACAGTTTGGCACAGATAATGTTGGCCTTAAATATCAAATATTTGTCTAGTGGCTGGACACGTAATCATCATTTCTCACATTTAATTTGAACTCTGTTCTGCAGGTGTTCTGTTCCAAATGCTGCAACGTGAGGGTGAGACTCCGGTACATGGACAGTAAGGAGGGCAGAGTATGTGTGGCTTGTCTCAATGCAATATTAACAGGTAAATACATTGTTGTAAGGACTGAGCATGGTGGCTTAGCAGTTAAGAGTTTCCACCTCACACATGAAAGGTCCCGGGGTTAGAACCCAGACCAGGGCCCTGTTGTAAGTAAATCAGATCATGTGTTCTAGATGCGCAAATCTGATTGGTTGAAACGTTTAAATCTTCTGACTCATGATCAATCGTAACTTACAGTTGACTGTATCTCTTCCTGCAATTGGGCCCTGGTCATACCAAAGACTTGTAAGGGACTAAGTAACATTGTCCAAATCCCAAAAATTGAATTTGAATTATAGCTTTTGACAATAAAATCATGGGACCGGTTTTGGTTTGCCAAATTTCCATTTCGTTACAAGGATATGTATGTTTGAACTGTTCAGTGTTCAAAAACTCGGGTGGAGTTTGAGAACTATGTAAGTGAATGCAGTCAGTTACTGGATATAAATTTGCATTTTTGCTCATGACTCATCCATGCAATGTCCATTTTCACACATTACCCTGTTGGCATATCAGATAACAACAATATACATGGCATTAACCATTCATCACTTTTTGCACATGGCAGCAAAATTACTAGATCCCTTTAAAAATGGTACTTCTGCCAACATATTCTTATGACTTTTCTTTTAATATCCCATTGTTTTCCTGCACGTAGCTGAAGCCCTGGAGAGGGTAAGGAGGCAAGGGGGTAACACATCCACAGAGAACAGTCCAGGGGGTTCGCCGGCTCATGCATTGGCAGCTCAGCCACAGGCACCAACCCAAGCCGAAGCACCCAACAACACATTACAGAGAAGCAAGTCTGTATTGAGGAGACCGCAGTCTGAAGGTAAGCAGTTTAGTGTGTGTGAATAGTTGTGCTGATAAATATGTGGTTTTATATAAAGTCATTTTATATGTGATTCTGATCTCACCTATGAATATGGTTTTATTCCAAAATAAGTGAAAGTTTCTAGATAAATTTAAGCCTGTTTTAAGCCTGTTTGACTCTTTTGAAGGCTTAAAAAATTAAGCTCATATTTTATTTTTTGTGCATAGCACTGTAACATTTTGAATTTATTCTCATAAAAGAATGTAGGATTATTGAAATTGTCTGGCTTGTAACCTATTTTCCTATTTTGGTTCTCCTTTTCTGCCAAACCACAATTTTGATTGCTATAAAAGGTTCCAGAACGCGCGAAAGAAGAACAGTACACTTCTCTGACGGGACCGCCCCAGGCATGGTGGACTCTGGCCAGTCAGAGGACCAATCACAGGAGAGGAGGGCTCCCTCTACCACTGCTGCAGGAGATGCTCAGGTGATGCCCGAGACATCTGGAGGGCGTCCCCAAGGGGTGCCTGCGACATCGGTGGTTCCTGGGGATCTGTCGATGCATGGGAGCATCCCTGCATCCATCAGGAGCATCCCGGAGCTGCAGGGTGGAAATCGCAGGAGGCTGCAGCGCCAGGGGTGGCATAAGAGTCTCATACCCGAGGATGAAACCAAGCTACCTCCGGTTATCCTCACCACAGAAGTCAAAGGAGGTAAGCATTTTCAATCTATTCTTGGCCTTTTCATTGTAGATTATCTGTAACCATTAGACTGTAACTGCAGGTAGGCAACAGCAGGAGGTGCAACACCAGGGTTGGCATAAGAGCCTCATTCTTGAAGATAAAAACGAGCTGCCTTCGGTTATCCTCACCACGGAAGTCAAAGGAGATAGGCATCACCTAGACTTGATCTTGGTCTTTCAATTGTAGAGTCTCTATGTATTCTGTAAACCATAAGACAGACAGTAGCTGCAGCAAGGCAACTGAACATGGATACAGTGTCAGGGATGGCATAAGAGCCTCATCCCTGAATGTGAAACCAAGCTGCCTCCAGTTATCCTCACCACAGAAGTCAAAGGAGGTAAAGAAGTTGTTCTTTCCATCGTAGAGTCTCTGTATTTCCTAAGACTCATTTAACAATAACTGTAGGGAGGCAACGACAGGAAGGTTCAGTGCCAGGGATGGCAATCCAGAAGATGAATTTTAGCTGCTCTTTGTGGTGATATCAAGCACCAGAGCAATTGCCACATAGCCAAAATTGCATTTTAGAAGAAAAAGATCAGTGGGTTCATAAATTTCCTTGGTTTAGAATGACATTGCTGTAATGAATGTGATGAACATGATGACAACAAGATTGTAAGCTTCCATGGTGGTGTAGATAATATATGTGGTTTGTGGTTGTACCATGTATAAGGAGGTGATCGGGTAAGTCCTAAAAAGGACTGTGGTAGTCCTGGAAAGGAATGTTGGTATTCTTTCTTGAGCTTGTAGTTCTGATATTAACTACAGTGCTGGTATAGTTATTGTAAGGAGAGGGTTGGTGGTAGGAGGGGCTTGACATTTCAAAGAGGTTGACTGTCTGTTGTCTGGAGTGACACATATACATTTTTCAACCACAAACCACACATATTAATATTAGTTTGTACAAATAATTTCTTGGTTAATGAACGCAACAAATGATTTCCCATTGCATCTCTTTCAGAGTTTGCTGTTGATGAGAGTCCCAGCGCCGAGAGGATCCTGTCAGACTTGAGAGGTATGTAGATATACTAAGGCTGAGTAATGTCAGATATCTTAGAAACCGGGTTCGGATAAACTGGTTCGGATCGGAACCCGACATTCCGATTTACAACAAAAATAATAATAATTTAAAGTGGCGCGCGCTCATTCGTGTTTATATTGAATAATGAAAAGTAATTTTCTTCAAAAAATGACTGGAAAAAAAAGTTAGGTCATTTACATGTATACGAGTTATGAACGTTTATAATACATTTTTTGAACTGGAACCTGATTGTAACGGTCAGACCAGATTTGATCGGCTGAACCGACTAGGCGTTAGTCTACACTTTATAATTCAGACAATTTATCGATCCTTTGTAGCAGTTTTTACCCTCCTGATAATGTTCATGTTTAATATGATCACTGCAAAACTATTATTACAAAAAGGTTTTATAATTCTGACGATTTATTGATTCCTTCTAGCAGTTATAACGCTTCTGTTAATGTTCATGTTATGATCACTGCAAAACGATTATTACAAAAAGGTTTTATAATTCTGACAATTTGTTGATCCTTTCTAATGTTCATGTTATGATCACTGCAAAATTATTATTACAAAAAGGTTTTATAATTCTGACGATTTGTTGATTCTTTCTAGCAGTTAGTACGCTTCTGATAATGTTCATGTAATATGATCATCGCAAAATGATTATTACAAAAAGGTTTTATAATTCTGATGATTTGTTGATTCTTTCTAGTAGTTATAACGCTTCTGATAATGTTCATGTTATTATCATTGCAAAACGATTATTAGAAAAGGGATCTTTAATTCTGACGATTTGTTGATCCTTTCTAGTAGTTATTACGCTTCTGATAATGTTCATGTTATGATCATTGCAAAATGATTATTAGAAAAAGGATTTATAATTCTGACGATTTGTTGATCGTTTTATGAGGTTATTACCCTTCTGAAAATGTTCATGTAATGATCATCGCAGAATGAATATTACAAAAAAGTTTTAGAATTCTGAAGATTTGTTGATCCTTTCTAGCAGTTATTAGTCTTATTACGCCTCTGATAATGTTCATATAGATGAAAATTGAAAAACGATTATTAGAAAAAGGATTTATAATTTTGATGATTTGTTAATCCTTTCTAGCAGTTATTACACTTTTGATAATGTTCATGTTATGATCACTGCAAAACTATTATTACAAAAAGGTTTTATAATTCTGACGATTTATTGATTCCTTCTAGCAGTTATAACGCTTCTGTTAATGTTCATGTTATGATCACTGCAAAACTATTATTACAAAAAGGTTTTATAATTCTGATGATTTGTTGATCCTTTCTAATGTTCATGTTATGATCACTGCAAAACGACTATTACAAAAAGGTTTTATAATTCTGACGATTTGTTGATTCTTTCTAGCAGTTATTACGCTTCTGATAATGTTCATTATGATCATTTAAAACGATTATTAGAAAAAGGATTTATAATTCTGACGATTTGTGGTTCCTTTTTGAGGTTATTACCCTCTGCTAATGTTCATGTTATGATCACTGCAAAACTATTATTACAAAAAGGATTTATAATTCTGACGATTTGTTGATCCTTTTTGAGGTTATTACCCTCGGATAATGTTCATGTTTATGATCATTGCAAAACGATTATAACAAAAATGTTTTATAATTGTGATGATTTTTTGATCCTTTCTAGCAGTTATAATGCTTCTGATAATGTTCATGTTAAATGATCACTGCAAAACGATTATAACAAAAAGGTTTTATAATTCTGATGTTTTTTTAATCCTTTCTAGCAGTTATAATGCTTCTGATAATGTTCATGTTATTATCATTGCAAAACGATTATTAGAAAAAGGATTTATAATTCTGATGTTTTGTAAATCCTTTCTAGCAGTTATTACGCTTCTGATAATGTTCATGTTATGAAATGATAATTGCAAAACATTTATTAGAAGGAGATGTTATTCTGATGATTGGATCTATTGTAGCAGTTTTTTACCTATCCAATAATTTTGTCTGTTCATTTTGTGATCGAAAAGAAGTATTTTTTGTGGTAGATCTGTTTTCATGAAAAAATATTGAAGTGTGGTTTGTATTTAAAGGGATATTTGAGTATTGGTAAAACATTATTAACCAAAACCTGCATCATTACGGAACAAAGTAATAGTTATAACTTCACCATGCTCGAAAAGTATAAATAATTTCTTAAGACTATTAAGTAAAACCCAGGTTATCATTTAAAAATAGCCGTTAACGCAAGAGGGCACTTTTTTTTCAACAAATCATTGGTTTTAGCCTTTGTTCATACAAAATTTTGCATTTAATGTTTTGATTCATTAGAAATATCATCAATGACTTTTTAAAAACCTATTTAGATTGTTTTCACAGCAGTTTTCGAGCATTTTTTGAATTTTTCTAAAAAGTCTAAAATATCGTTAGGTGATGGCCGGTGACTAACCCTTTTGAACAAACTGTATTTATGGATATTTCAGCCGTTTCTAAACCGATTTTGATCAAATAAAGTTTATTTTGTCATTGAAATTGTATGTTCTTTCGAATTTGACAGTCAGTTTTTCATTATCTCGCAAAAAATATCAGGGGGCGCTTCAGGACATACCGATACTCAAATATAATTGTTACATGATATATATTGTGACATTAATTTATTTTGAAATGCTGATATATTATGATTGTGTAATTTGAGTAGATGATAAACATGAATGTTAATTTTCTGTATTTATCTTATTTTGTGTTTCTCCAGGTGACAACCCTATCCCGGTTGTTTTTGTCCTCAGCAAAAACATTATGGTTCTTGTCCAGATTGTTGAATGTAAGTTGAAGTGATTTCCTTGTCTATAAAGTGTAAGATGTGTATGCTACATTTCCTATTCAATTTAAGCAATATTGAAGTAGGTTTGGAAGTTGACTTTGTGCTCTCATAATGCTGCTATGAATTTTGTCCTGCCTGAATTGCCAAATGGCACTGACGTTACATTATAGAGTTGTGGCAGAGGGAAAAGCATAGAATGTTACATCCAAGGGATTTTAAATGCTATTACAGGAAGATTAAACAAATTCCAACACGTAGTTGATTATTTTCGTCACAAAAAGCATTTCAAAAGAGGAACATTCCGTGATTTTCCCAAAAGCACAGTTAACAACTGTTTTATCATTTGAATAACCAGGTTAACAGTTAAAAATGTTACATGTCAGCTGATGCACTTGAAAGTCAGGTGATAATGCATAATATACAAATTGTGCATTCTGTACTGCCTGTGTTCATGCACGCATTATTTATGCTGTACATGAGTATCTAAAATGCCTACACATAAACAGCAATTATGAAACATTGCATTTTATCTGGTGTCAAAACAGCTTACATTAAAAACTACCATGGCTCATTTGGATTTATTTTCTCTCGAGGTTGGATTTATGTTAAGACTGACAAGTTCCTTAAATGGACTACAGAATGTAATGTACTTCGGCACTTATTTCATAGACGATGACTTGTTAAATAGGTCTGTCGAAAAAAAATCCATGAAAATAAACACAGTTGAGATTTTAGACCAATTTTCTGATGCCAAATCTCACTTAGCAGCCAGTTTACGCCCCGCTCACATTTAGGGTCCGGAATCGGCAGCGTGATTGACATGCGATTTGAAAATTTCTTGGCTTACGTCAACTAGAGAAGTTAATTCATTACTCCGTTCTTTAGATGACGTCACATTTTGGCGATTAAAAGGGGGCTTTCCCATGACAATTCGATATTTACTTATTAGTCCAAAAATTGACCAACTTCTTTGGAAATTAATGGCAAATTCTTTTTCTCGAGAAAAAAGTACGTATAGAGAGCCTTATTGTGAAAATTAGGCCATCTAGACGCTGTAGTCCCTTTAATAACCGGGTTGATCAATCAGAAACATAATTACTTTCTTAAAGGGGTAGTTTAGTTTTGGTAGAGAGGGCGCTGCACATCGCAATTTTTTTGTGAGGTAATTAAAAACTGAGT
>JAUELG010427569.1:0-19321 GCA_031471515.1 Dendraster excentricus | reverse complement strand
CAGATTATAGTCGTACGGGGGTGTGCGGCTGGCAGGATAACATCAAGCCAATATGATATGGGGGAGTGGGGGGGGGGGGGGTGGGGGGAAACTTGGAAGAATAACCTGAGAAACAGCGACCCCCTAGTGAATAAACAAAACAATACCCCGGACAGGATACTGGAGAGATGGTAGAGGGTGGGGAAGAGGGAGGGGGCAGCCAAGCCCCATGTGGAAGGAGGGTGTGATTACCCAATTACAGAACTTAATGCAATAAGGGAAAAGAGGTCAATTCAAATAAAAGTGCAGAGTAGTATTATAGTACAAAGAGCAAGTGAAAGTGAATCATATAATGTAGAGGCATACATATCATCAACTAAAAGCTTAAGTTAAACTAGTTTTTAACATGGTCTGACCCAACACCCAAAATACTTTTTTTTCACAGGAGCTTTTTAGGGCTATTTTGGGGCTCACGGGGGCTCTTTCTTTTTGAACATCGTTTTCACTGCTCACGGGTCTAATAAATGATCATCATGATGTGACCTATCCGATTATGCCATGTTTAGCATGTTTCTGGCGCTTACCGATCATGCAGAAAGATGTAAAAAAAATTATTTAAAAAATACATAAATTAAAAAAAAAAAAAATTTTTGCCCCTGTGCCCAGGCTCATGGGGGCGTTTTAGGGCGTTTCGGGGGCGAATCACCCGTAGCCCCCGTGTATATTTTAGGTTGGTCTGACCCGAGTATTTGTTAAGTAAAACTTGGTTGAATCTCATATTTTCCTTAGAATTACTTAATTAACGGAAATAACACTAACTTCTCCATTCAAGCATTTTTGTTGCATCTCTATCAAATGAATCAAGTAATTTTTGTTTGAAAATGTTTTTTTTTTAACTGAAAAAATACACATAATATCACAATTTCCTTGCAAAAGGAGTTATTCAAATCATGTTATTCAGGCAGTCGCACTGCACCACTATCCGCAAAAAAAAAATATATATATATACATATATATTTGTAATTTTGTATTCAACAGGTCTCATTGCACAGAAATCTGCAAAGAAATGTATTTCTAATTTTGTATTCAGTCAGTCACGAGGCAATAAACATATGATAATTCACTGAAATTGCAAGTAAATCCCCCTCTTCCCCTCACCCTTCTATCCTCTCTTCAAAAACTCGCACGATTTTGACATCTCAGAGCTCACCTGTCAATCATAACTTGAATTTATTAACAAACCTGAGGATCAAGACAAGAATCCCTCTCATCGGATTTGCTCTCAACCTCTCAGTTTGTATTTGCCTCATAATACGCTCGGGGAGGCCACACTTAACAGAACATTTTCCTCCTCATCTTTTGTATCTTTCTCTCAAGATGCCTCATTTTTTCTCCGGATTTTCCTCATCAATAATTCATGAAACTGCGAAGCAAGCTGACTTGATCGGCATTAGCAGCCAAGGGTAATGACGAGTGTGGATTATTTTATACTCAATTTTCTCGTGACATCTTCGTACGATAAATAAACTGACAAAGGTTGACAGGGAAATGATACAAATTAGTCATTTAATATTCGCGAGCATACAGGAAGATTTCCATTAATTCAGCAAGATGTGGTAATGATATCCTCAAAAGTCATGAAAATTCATCAATACTGCCCTGAAATAAGGCGGGTGTCAAAACGGAATTGAATGGAATAAAATAGAATTGTGCTACTTGATAGAAATATGATACACGTTCCCGTCCATAAATAATTCATATTCTGTAAAATATACATGTTAAATCCTGAATATCCTTTGATAAAGTAAAACAATTATGTATACTTTCAGTTCAGAAAAATAACATTCATGCAGGAAGCTAAGTTACACACGTTCACTCAAACACAAACCTGTACAATTTTAACCAGTCACACATTCAAAATACACCAATACAAAAAACAACTGACCACACACAATGTTACAAAGATATATCGCTAATACAAATTCATACATGTACATCATTATCATCAAGTGTATAAAACACTATGCACAAAGAATAAAACATTTCTGAAATTTTGTTCTTGTAAAAAAGAGAGAACATAATAAAAAAAGGAGATAGTCTATAGAAAAATGTCTCAAGAAGCAAATCGCAGAACACAAAAGAAAAGAAAGGAAACATTGTTAGGACCAAAGTACTGAACTGACCTGTAGATGCCCTTCTTGGAGATGAGTGCCTTGAACTGTCTGAGTGTAATCTCCTGACCGGGAAGGCTGGTCCTGTAGGGGATCGGGTCGTTGCACAGGTAGTAGGCAATGGTGGTTGATGGCTGCGACTTCTCTGCTGCGGTGGTCGACGATGTCGGCCTGCCCTTGCTCGATGAGGACGACGATCCTGGGCGCTTTCTGCACAGGGATAAGGCAAGAGATTTCTCATCATTAATGTCTCTTCATCAAATTCTTTATCACATTAGAATTAAACATCATATACACTTCATCGTCATTATCACCATCACCATCATCATCACCAGTCATCATCCAAAGCATTAAATAAGCCTCTACCAATCATCTACGTGAATCTAGTGGACAGATTGGACCACTTATCTGGTAATGACGGAGAGATCTTAATAGATCTGCTTGTCCAACATAATCATGTTTGCTTTCATTGAGCTGGATGAGGTCACGCAAATCATTCCTGGTTTTGGGCATGCAAAATTTGGCAAGTCTAGACTTAACATAACCAACAAAGTGGTGCACTTTGAGCGTTGAAAGGCGGAATGTGGGCTGTATAAGTAACCACTATTATTATTGACACCATAGTTAAAAGTTACAAAACTATTTGAGCACTTACCCGCCAGTGACTGAAGGGCGTGAGTGGTCGGAGTAGATCTGGTTGTCGGACATGCTCATGGGGATGTTGGCCTTGACCGGGCCGGAGGATGGCACGCCCATTATGGGTCCACGCTTCTCCTTCCTAGGGTCAGACGTTTTGCTGTTACGCACACAAATGAAACAGAGTGCATGTTAACCTCCTGAATTAACATTAATGCTGTTGAAACATCTAGGGAAGAGAATTACTTTGAAGAATGTGATTTCAGAGTGTGCTTAGTTCTGCTTACAGAATCACTCACATGAATAAGAATGAAAATGCAATCAGCTTTTTACTAATGGAATAGTAAATTTTGATAATAGCAAACGAATATTTATTAAAATCAATTTGAAGCGTGAAAAAACTTTTCAGGCCTAGAGGAAGGAAAAAAAGTACCCAAACGTTTGTTATGCATTGAAATCTATGCAAATAGTCACAGTCTCTTTCAAGAATTCCCAGCAGATTTGATATGATTTCCAGGTGCACACCACATATTTTTTCTCTCCAGATTTCATACTAAAAATGGTGGCACTCACCTTATCCTCTGCTGCCTGCTGGAGATATCAATCCTGCGCCTAGCCTCCTCGAGGAGCGTGATGGGGTCCGGAGGGGACATGATGGGCATGTTGGGGTCCTGCACGAAGGGCTGCTTGGGCAGGTGGGGCGAGCTGTGCTTGGGCAGGTTGGTGGTGGGGGTGTGCGTGCGCTCCCGCTCCATGGTGGAGGGGCGCGACGCGTTGTAGATCACCTGCTTCTTAGACATTCTGAGGGGAGGAATAAATCATTACAGTTGATGAAGAAAAAGGGTATGAATGAGGACTTCAATTTGAAATTCAATGTCTTATTTTATATGAAAAATGTAGTGAGAGACTACATCTTGATTGAAGGATATGAAACATCTGGAAATGATGGAGGAGGTTGGTACCAAAGAAAATCATGAATGTCCTACAAGATATGGTAACTTATCTAGCAACATGTTCACCATTTTTTTCATCTAGATGATGCAAGTAAAATGAAGACAAATACTGCTTGAAACTGCAAATCAACTAGAACGATCGACCGTGTAATGAAATGAAAGTCAGAGTCCTAAGATTACGACCCTACCAGAAGTTTGCAAGAGACTAAAATGGTTAATAATACATGAGCGAGGCTAGTATTCCAGTAAACCATTATTCATTTTAAGACACTGTCTCATTCAATATGGTTTAAATTGCAATATTCCGTACTCCTGTGCACGAACATGCTTCCAATGAAATCCAATCCTCTGGCATTCTAAAAATGGTATGACCGATTATAATGACATTTTCTAAATATAATACCCCATGATAGATTTGTAAGTGATGACAATTTTACACCCATCAAGAGCAGGAAACTCAATTTGTTACCATTCAAGCTTTACACTCTCGAGATGATTTATGGGGTACATTTTGGAATGAAACAATATTTCCGATTTTAATAAAACAGTTTCCAACTTACGATGGCATAGTCGAGGAGTAATCTGGGTGCATCTTGTGTCCCCTGCGCTCACGGTGATGCGTGCTGGCCGCACTGTTGGAGTGGGAGTGCTGCGAGCGCGGCTCGGTCAGCTCGTCACCAACGCGGATCCATGCGGCTACTCGCCTCATGGAGCTGTGGGTAACAGAACAAGTTTTTGTTGGTTGGTGTGTGTGTGTGACGCCAGGTAAATTGGACTCAGAAAATGAATTGTTTCTTAACTTGTGACTCAGTATGGCAAGCAAAGTAATGACTTCTCACATTTTGTATACCAGAAGAATGATTCAGTAGTCCCAAGGCAAAGAACATTTCAATTCTCCAATTAATTGTATTGCCCATTTGAGCTATAGAATTTGCAGACGAAAGATCACCATCGGTAGAGAGCCTTGAACAAATGGAAGATGCTCTTTTTGAGTTTACTAATACAATTCAATCAATCACCGCATAAAAGAATACTTTAAAAACTTTTTAAAAAGGAATTTTAGCAATCATTCAAAACTATAACGTTTTTGCATGAGGAAATTCGTTCAATACTATTGGCTCAATACTATTGGCTCATTTGAAACATATGAAAAACTATCACAGAATACTCGACTACATACTTCTCCGAATCCGACGGCAATGATGGCGGTCCCTCGTAAATCCCACTGTCCGTCGTCTTTGATATCGATGAGATGTCACTTTTCTTGCTGCTCCGCTTCTTGTGGTTCTTTGACCCGATGGAATCCTCAATGTACGTGACATACGAATTCTCAGAGTGTCCCACGCTAGCCACGTTGGGCGGCAAAAGTTCTTTCGACTTCGACATGGCATGGTGTCTGTGAAGCGGCTTCGTATGTACAGAAACCTGTGGCACGTTGGACATAGAGGGCGGTATTTTGTTCCTGTGATCCGGCGGTGATCGGGAACGGGGTGAGAACCCCCTCGGCGTATGCCGATTTGAGTCTCTGAACACGCGGGACATGTGGTCCTCCAGAATGCTATTAGGGTCGTCCTCGACGAAGTCTTGGACCTTGAACATCTGCGGGCCTGATGGCCGCATTGAAGAAGACGTAGCGATTTCTGCTTCATGCTCCTCCTCCTGATTACCAAACATATAAATAACTATAATTAATTACACAAATGTGTACAGCGAACAAGTCATTAAGATTATGTTGCTATTATTGTAATGTTTACATACATGTACATGTACAGGTATCTTTAATATGAAAATTGTTCTCCTTGTTAAATTCTCTATGTGTGTATTGCTTAATTCTTATCACAACAAATTGGAAACAATGATTATTATAGCAGTATACATTATGCAGACAGACAGACAGACGTTGAGTGGTTTCACTGACCTCAACTTTGCGCAGTTTGTCAACCAGCCTCTCTTTGGCCTCCCGCTCAGCAAGAACCTTCTGCAGCTTCTCCGTAAGCAGCTTGGCAAACTCCATCGGGTCCGTCGGTGGGATCTCACGTGGATGTTGCGCACGCTGGACACAAAAAGAACAAATTAAACATAGAATAGATCTCACACAGAATAATGCGCACATGTGACCCCCAAGAAACAAAGAAGAAATGGGGTCAATCCGGATGTAATGGTATAATATTTGCTATCAGACTCTCTTAATTTTGTTCATATATGTATTTCCAAGGGGATATGAAAACTTTGTTCTGTTTTAAATTTTTATTACATATATTTATTGTTCATCTTCCAAACATCAAACATGTATGGTCACAAAGCATGGGGCTGTATTTGGGCACTTCTTCAAGAAAGTGATACAACTAATAAGTTTTATACTTCACATCATATGAAGAAACTGACACTTTTTTTTCATTTTCATTCTAAAAAATAAATGTAAAAAAGGAAAAAGAAAATCTCCAAAGCTGCCGCATCTTGAGTAGGAATTACCTCCCTCACACCCCAGCGGAGCTGCAGGGGTCAAAGGTTGTGGAAGCGGAGCTTGAGCTGGTGAGAGGGTCAGGTCGATCCTAATGTTGATAGCTATTCTGGCCTACATGTACATGTACAAACCCTCTCCTCTCAGGCAAATCAAATTACAACCTGGTTCGGTTTGTAAGGGCTACACAACTCCATGCTGTGAGTGACTACCATAGTATACAATGTTTGATATTGTTTGGGCTTGTATCAGAAGGGAAGTTTTTATAACTATTCCCACTCCTTTGAAAGACAATGTTTTATACACTTTGGGTCTGAAAGAAGGAAATGATAACACTTTCCTAACTAACTGCCTACAGGATAACACTGATAATTTAGGACTAGTCCACAATACTTGTTGAACAGGTTTTATAAGTTCATATCAACCATTCCGACTCCACAAAGTCTTTGATAGACTCTGCTTTATATTGCTTGTTACTATTATGAGAAGCACAGTAAAGCCCACAACTTTGGACTACTAAGTAATACACAACACTTGTAAAAAAAATATTTTTCAAGACTTTGAATTAATAAACAATTTTTAGGATACATGTATTTGCCTGTGTCCTTCCTTGTCCTTCTAGAAACCTCTAGAAATAAAGTCTCTATTTTCAAGACTATCCCTGCTGAGGATGAAACCATAACAAAGGCCTGTATTTGCAAGACTAGCACTACTTGGAGGCATATGAAGCACAGATGGGGTGCCAGTCGACTAGGGAATTATGGGTAGGACAGCATCTCGGAATTCAAGCGCAGGGCTCAATCGCAAAACCAGCTGGCGGGGTGTGAAGATAAGTAGAATCCTTCTAAATCGAGGAGGCATACATTGGACAAGTTGAAGGGTGGGGGTAGGCATTGTGGTGTTGGAATTGGGGTTGGCATTGGGATAAAAGGGTAGTCGAGTTGGAAGTTGGTATTGCGATGTTGAAGTTGGGGTTGTGATAATAAAATTGGGTGGGAATGGAGGGTTAACAGGGTTGGGGTTGCAGTGGGAAAATCCATTTAAGGGGCATACACTGGACAAGATGAAGAGTGGGGGTAGGGGTGTTGGAGCGGAGATGGGGGGTAGGGGTGTTGGAGCTGAGATTGGGGTTGGACGTGGCATATGGAAGATCTTTGTGGAGATGGGGATCTGATTGAGTTGGGGATAGTAGCGTAGTTGAGTTGAGGGGTGAGATTGCAGGGTTGGTTGTGGTTGGTTGGTTTTTGTCCGTATGGTCAGGTTGTAGTTATGATGGTAAGGTTAGGGTTGGAAGTTGGGATACTTGAATTGGGTGGGAATGGCGGAGTAGAGGGACTGGGGTAGTGGTGGGAAAAGTCCTATTGAGCTTGTGTTTGAGATCGGGTTTGGAGTGCGAATAGGATTGTGTGGCTATGGTTGGACTGTGGTCTAAAATTGTTTTTCCCTCTCTAACACTTGATTTTTACATATAAATGCTCATAATATTCCAGCAAGGCAGTAACAACTTTCACATACTGCCTTCTCCATGGTCCATGTCTCTGAACCATAAAGAAGGATGCTTTCGACGCAGGCCCTAAAAATGTTGTAGATCTTGAAATTTGAGATTGTCTAATGTGGTGTAATTTATTGCATGCACTCCATGCCTGACCTTTACGTGACATGAAGTCTTTCTTGGACTCTGCAACATAAGATCCTAGATACTTAAAATCATTGACTTCCTTGATCTGTAAGCCTTCCCTGGAGATGACTGGAGGATGATCAGCCTCTTCGTTCATTGAATGAAACAAGTAATAATTAACAATCATTTCTTTAATTTAGTAGTATTAATTATATATTTACCGGAATGGGCAAGTGCCCCATGACTTTGCCATTCTGCCTGATGTTGTATTTCATGTTCCGTTTTTGCCTCCGCTTCTGATGCTGTCGTGATCGGACTGGAAATCCATCTCTGCAAAAAGCAAAAAGAACGAAAATTAATTTAAGGTCACAATCTACCATGATGAATCAAATATTCGAAATATTGCTGGTCTATCCAAGAAAAAAAAGTACTTGCAGGCTTGGACAACATGAAACAAACAATAAATATTTAAAATCATTATGTCTAATGATAAATTAAATATTCCTGAAAAATTGTATAATGTTGATCTATTATAATGAATATGAACTAAAATGTCCACCTAATTTTATTGAGGATTTCAACCAAGAACTATATAAATTCAAGTTATGCCAACGGTGAACTATAACCAACTTGTCACACCATTTGCATTTTAAATGCCAGATTTCACTTGCCAAACATGTGACATTTTTTTCTTTTAATTTTTCTTTGCATTTGGGCCACCAAATTTGTGAAGCCGTAATTTTACTCGCCACAATTTTTAGCCCGATGTTCATCTTTAAACCAGATGATGTTGCATGCAGCATCAATCTGCTAAATACATAACTTTACACAGAAATGTGCGAAAATAGTCTTTAAAAAAATGGCAGGCACATAAGCTTCATATTAGTGGCAAAGCCCAGAGAAAAAGTAGGAACACTAAACAGTTCAGAACTAATCGCCAAACCAGCAGGGGTGCCAACGCAGTAATAAGATTTTGTGCTTTATTTTGGAATCTTGAGCTTAACACCCACAACAAATAAAATAAAAAATAGAAGGGGAAAAAAATAAACCCTCTGGGGGTATAGACCTACTCTCCACAAAAAATTGAAAATGAGATTTCGTCCATCCGTCATCGGCGCGGCAACTACGGTACTGCTCACAACCAGTTCAAAGCTACAGATGTGTACCTTAGCCTTGGAACACAGACCTCGCTACATCCTACACATTGCACTCCTGAAGTACATACTGCAAATTCCCCTGAAAATAGCAGTTTTACATACGTAAATAGTTTAGGATGTGCACTGCACTTTTATGTTTCGGTACCCCATCGAACCTTCAGTTACAAATACAATGTACACTGCATGGTAGAATCATGCACACGCACTTTACATGTTTAAACACACTCCATATTTTTAAAACACGATTATGATATATCTTCAAGTGGCATTGCTGAAGTTAAGTGTATTGCGAAAAAAGATACAGATCTATGCTTCTTTTTTTTTTTATTTGAGGGAAAATTATAACCATGCTAGTCTTTATAACATGTATGAACCAACATCGTACATAATCAAAGTGAGGAAGATGACTGCATGGGTAATGTACGGATCGATCAAAGGCGAAAATGTGACGCGTACATTCTTTGGCGGCAAATTTATTCAAAATTGGAAGCATGAATGCAATTTGCATTTTCATAAACATGCTTGCACCACTAAGGTGTTCTCCGAGCAGAGACTACCAGGGTGTAGGGGAGGAACAAGCCGTATCGCTGTCGGAGAAGACACGATTTATTTTCCAGCAGGGTCGTATGGTTGGTCCGGACTGGGAGAGCTGGGAAGGCAAATGCGAAGCATGAGGCCCGGTGACACCGCTAAATCAAATTACCAGGAGTTGGAAGGGGGCTGAGAGGATGAGAACGAAGAATGGACTGACTGAAGGAGAACCAAAAAAAAAAACAGAGGGGGGAAACGTAAAAGAAGAGAAAAGCTTGTTGTGCAGAGGGTCGGGCGGCAAGTCGGCACCTGATCAAAGCGCTGAAAGGAGATCCGCGGTGAGGAGAGAGGCGGAGAGTGGCAGAGAGACGCGGGAAGAGATGGAGGGATGTCGGGGGAGAGCGACAGGAAAAATGTTACAGTCTCACAGACCTAGGCACCCCGCTTCTGTCGCTGAGATTTTCCATTTCCATACCGCCTTTGTGTTAATAAGAATAGCCTTGGGTAGATTAGAAAGCCAGTGTGAAACAAACTTGCATTTCACCCCTACACGGAACCTAACAAGCAGTTGATACTTTGTAGCTGACTTAGATCAAGACTACCCCCACTGCGGTCTCATAACTCCATTATTAATGCAGGGGAAATGGGGGGTCCGAGCATTTTCTAATAGAGTTCAAGTTTCACACCACAGGAGGTGAAACAATTGAATAAAGCAACAAAAATGCTATACAATGGGAAAAAATCATCCCTTTTTAACGCAAGACATCGACTTAAGTGGACAAAACTTGAAGCAATACAGCACTTTTCATCTGTTTTGAACTGAAATTATGTGACATATGTAGATGGTAAGATGAAAGATATATAAACATACAAAATTAAAAAAATTAGAAAGCAGATGAAAAATATGTGGGAGAGGTTGGCCCTTTTCATTAAATTTTTTTAAAAAGATCCCAATAAAGATAGCAGAGTTATGCAGGTAATCACGGATTATACTCGCCAGAACTGAGCCATAAAGAAAAACACATCGCACACAAACATAATTCATATGGCCAATATATAATATAAATCCTGCGCAGAGGATTTTTTTTCTTCTTTTTTTCATTACGACTGCTGATTTTCCATGGCTGGCTGAGCAGCTATGGTAGGCCGCAGACTTCAAAGCACCGACCACTCCAATGAAAATTTGATTCCAGCGCTTAACAAGCTACACACAATGGCGCAAATGGGTGTAAAGAGCTATAGCCGCGCATAGCGAAGAGAGAGAGGGAGGGAAGAGAGAGATCTCCCCCACAAAACAATTTACAAACATGTATAAAGCAATGGGATGATATCACCACCACCGCTACCACTATCCACCCCCCCCCCTCCTCCCTCCCTTCTCTTCCACACAAACCCAACCATCCTCTTTTCTTTCTCCCCCTTTGATTGGGATAATCATATTGCCATAAATGAGTGGGCAAGGATGGTATTAGTGGGTTAGCTGGGAGGTGGACTGTGAAGGAAGGATTCAGCGAGCACGGCATTTGTTGATGTGATTACCCACACAAGGGGGCTCTCTTGTGTAGCTTCCGCTCACGGCACAAGTTCATCCAGCCTCGACTGCGCCCATACAATAGCCGCCTTTTTTTTCCCTCCCGCAGATCATTTTCTTTTACATTTTTTGATATTTTTTGGGCCTCCCCTCTTCCTGATATTCTCTAGCTATCGCTTCATCTCCCCACTTCTCTCGCCTTCTCTCCCAGCCATTTAGCTCTTACTGTTAGTGAACTCGTTTGCATCTTAATAAGGCTGCTGCTAAACTGCGCCATTCCCTGCAACGCAAGGCTGCGCTCATTGTGCACCTCCGTGTATGGCTGCCGATCAGCCCCAATACATTTACATGCAAGTAAAAAAAGATGAAGAAAAAAAAAAAAAAAGAGAGGACAGAAAAAAATTAAATGCCTGCATTTTGCAATTTCTTTTGTACCCGGTAAGCCACATAATGAATACGCAGGATTGAATGGTTAATTCTCCGCAGTTGTTGAACACGAAACCACTTTAGAACCATTTTGCAACTGAGCTGGCCCCTCTTGGGTTATGTGAAAAGAATCAAGTATAAAGATCCTTTTCAAATCAACATGTTCCTTTTTTTTCCCTCACAAAAATGTTGATGAAGAAGAGGAATCCTGCTTTTGTTGATATATATTTTTTTCTTTAGCGAGTTATGTACATTCAAACCACATATAACACCAATAAAGAAGTTACCTATTACCAACTGAGAATGCTAAAATGCTTCGGCGTATGAAGTAAATGCATATTGATGTTTTAAAGAGGATTTGCTAGCAGTCTATTTGATCACATCCTATAATTTTCCAAAACAGATACTGTGTGTTACGTACAACAATACACAGATTTAATATGAACATTACGATGTAAGAGGGTGCTTTTCTTTAATACCCGTTGAGGACAGACTGATTTTGCTACAACATTATTCTCCACAGTTCTGTAGCTTTCCTACACTAGTGAGTAGAGATATGCGCAAGAGATTTCACCTTATTCAGAATACATTGACTGTTCTGTTTCGCAAATACGTGGCACGTAAAACACACTGGCTCAGTTTTACATAGTGCGCACAAACTAGCCAAGTTCAATAATGGCAATATGCAGTCTAGCAGCTAGCCTATCCGATATGCCTCGCGCTGTATGGCAGTGTACAACGGCAGTCGAAAAACCACGGAAGACCGAGGTCCCTGAGAGCGCAGCGCGAGGTCTATCATCACTCGTGAACTCATCATTATTCATATACGTTTATCGTATGCGTGACGAGACTATTTTCATGCATGATGCATAAGGCTTACCTAATTTGGTCATCGCTGCCTTTTATTTAACCAATCAAATAACATGAGCTAATATGACGTCACAGCTTCGTCACTTATAAGCTTATTTTGGTCTAGATGTCATATAAATATTCATGAAAGAGCATCGCAAGGACTTCATAGGTTTCGTACGAATGAAACAATATAAATAAAAAGAAATAAAACTTTTCACATTCAAGAATGATGATAGGCCTCGCTCTGCGCCCTCGGGGACCTTGGCCTTCCGCGGTTTGTCGACTGCCGTTGTATAGAAACTGCCATACAGCGGAGGCATATCAGATAGGCTATGTAGCAGCGGGATCCAACAGTGGTCCACGCGTGAATGATGTGTGTACTAGCTCTCCTGAAATGCATTCTGGTCCCAAGCGAGCAATGCATCATCATGCACAAGCTGAGCACTAGCCGAGCAGTACGCTGTGGACTCCCGCTTTGAGCGAATTTCAAATGCGCACAAAACCGTCCCAGGCGTCCCAGACGGGAGTGATAATTGTGATGCCTCCCCTAACATTTCTATATGTACTAGTTGAAGTGTACTTACACACTGGAGTCGGTGAGGGACATGGTATCATCCGAGATGGCGTCGCTGCTTAACGACTGCAGCTCGGAGTCGTTGTTTGAGGTAGCTGGTGCGATTGCCGCGCAGCCCGGATGGTACGGGTTCTGCACTGCCATCATGCCGGGATATAACCTGAAAAATTGAGAAAACAAAACGGGATGAGAAAAGATAAATGTGACGGTCTAATGTTTAAATTTAAGCTGAAGCATATATACAATTATACAACAATATTGCTGACTGCTGAGCATGAAAAGAAATAATAGTTTTCTAAATGGTTGGTGTGATTGCCGGATGATACCGTTTCTGTATTTTGAAATTATATTGGGATTATTATACCATGAACACATGTCCACAAAAATTTATCTAGACAAGAGGAAATCAAATTTTTTTCTTTAAATATTATATTTCAAACATATAGGCATATTTCTGACCAAAAATATTTAATACAAATGAAAATGGGGGTTTTCCCCAGGATTAACTATATAATGTATCATCAATGTGTATGACCCTGTGGTCAACAGAACAAGTAATAAAATATCCAACTGCCGATATACCAAGGAAAGAAGAGAAGAAAAAAGAGGTGCCCTATTTTGGGGTGTGCAAATTTACATTTTTGACAAGTTACTTGCATAAATTTTATTGAATCATATGTAAACAAATATATTCATTTGAGTCTTCACTAGCATTTTCATTTCATATAATTAGACATTATTTCAATGTTTTGCACATAATTTGGTTCCAGAACATTAATAACATGCAGTATGCAGCATGTTGTGTGCATGTGGTGATATCAAGGAGTATGAGCAAAAGATCACCACACTAATGGCTTGCACAGTCCCATATACCACATCCACTTTGTTTTCCTACACCACTGCCCCTGCTGTTTAGCTGATACTAGTTAGCTTTTGTTTTCAGATCCATGACTAATTGACTTTTGATACAATTCAATTCACATCGGGAGATCCCTGTAGTTCCATACGAGTTTATTTTGAGAACGAGGCTGAGGAAGTAATTTACACATTTGTATATAATCAAGAACGAGATGCAACATTTTTGATTGAACTCATCTGATTGTGAAATCGATCAACCATACTTGTAAATAACTTCTGAGAAAGGAGATCGAAGATGTTTGTAAAGTCAAGAGAAATAGAAACTCAATTGCGCACAAAATAACATTCTTAATTTCAATTCAACATTGTGAACTTAGTGGTTGGGCACATGATTATTATGAACAAATCCATGAAATTAAGCAATCAAGGGTATGAAGTCTGAGACTAACCATACCTCAATAGGAAGCCCACACTAGGCCTGTGCAATTCAGAGCAAATGGCACTTTGTTTGGACATTCCAGAAACACTGGTCAAAGGTCAACACAAGTGTAATAAAAGTGGGCATGGACCAAGGGATATTCCTACTCCCACCTAATGTACAAGTAACTTATAGCCTACAACCATAGTACAACAGTAAGAGAACTGGTCACTGTGGTATAAATGTGTCCTAACATAAATCATTCCTGTTTATTTAGATCACATCTACACATTGTGCCCCCTTATTCAGAATTTAATTGTTTATCACTATTTAAATTTGAATTACATTTTTGTATTCTTTGTTTATCTGTTCTAATTTGTTGTTTACCTTCTGTAATTATTTGTTAAAGGTAGGGTTGAGTACCCCGAAGTGCCCCCCAAAATTCGTTGAGAGATAATGAAAAACTGACTGTCAAATTTGAAAGAACATACGATTTTAATAACAAAATAAACTTTATTTGATCAAAATAGGTTCAGAAACAGCTGAAATATCCATAAATATAGTTTGTGCAAAAGGGTTAGTCACCGGCCATCACCTAGCGATATTTCTAGACTTTTTAGAAATTTTTTTTAAATGCTTGAAAACTACTGTAAAAATAATCTGAATTGGTTTTTAAAAAGTTGTTGATGATATTTATATTGAATCAAAACATTAGATGACAATTTTGTATAAAAAACTTAGGCTAGAACCAATGGTTTGTTTAAAAACAGTGCCCTCTGCGTTTTCGGCTATTTTCGAATGATAACAAGGGTTTTATATAGTTGTTGAAATTAGTTAAAATTTTTGGAGCAAGTTAAGGTTATTACTATTTCTTTGTTCCATAATGGTGCATGTTTTGGTTACTTAAGTTAGTGTGACCAATATTCAACTATCCCTTTAACCGTTTAAAATATTTTTTTATTTGCAACTTCACAAATTTCCGGTGATAATTTTCTCAATAAAAAGAACTCTAGTGTTTTGTCTCATGAATGTACTAAAAACAAATTAAAAGAGAAGATTACATAAGAAAAAATGGATAGTATGAAGCACTCTCTATAGATGGATTCCAAAAGTGTGAAAAGATACTTTGTTTCTGTTAACATTCTGTTTTAAATTTGACCATTATTCAGAAATCTTGAATACAAGTTTGTCACTACAAGATACACAGTATCCAATACATCTAAAAGAATGCAGCACACAAGGCGATTATTGAATTTAAAAACCGCCCACACCCGGAATCTACCATGGCCTAGATTGGGAAAATTCATGGAGGGGAAAAACGCCTGGTTCCCTTCCAACCTCACAAGAGCCGCGCTAACCGACAGCCTTGGGGTTACAAAAATTAATTTTCAGCCTCCTACGAGGGAGAGGATTCGAGATTTCGAGGGAAAACTTTCCTCCCTTCGTCGTCTCTCGTGAATCGACAAGAACTTGCAAGTAATCGTCCCATCGCATCCCTCTCTTTGTACCGCCCTGTTAAGACAAAAGTCTGCCTGACTGTTGGTGGACCTCAGGAGAGCGGACCACACAAACGCTCGGTGGGGTGCCATTTTCTAATTTTCCTCATTTTCTGGTCCTTCCAGTACACGATTCCAGCAAGGAGTTACTAACTCCTGTTTTAAGAAGAATTCTCCACCCCTCCCGACCATGCCCCCCCCCCTTTTACGTTCCCAAATATCATGTATGGTGTATCAAATTTTGTTTTATTAGAAACAACATCAAATAGACTGTGGATAGTTTTCTTACCTCTGCATCCCCCTCCCCCTCCCTCCATAACTATTCTCTCTGATTCTGATCTTACATGTACATATAGGCCTATACTGTACATCAATAAATCTACACACAGATAAACCTACATTACCAAAAACAAAAAATATGTACCTCCTCCCCAGGCTCTTAGTCTTACGAGTGCTGGCATCCCCCTCCCCATCCCCTCGGTATCATATTCCCTGCGTATCTTTTCTCAAACAACATCAAATTGGTTTTAGTTTCTGCATCACCTCACGAAAAAGGCCCTCGGGTTATGAATACACCATTTGGTCTTACTCCATCGTTGTTTGTACAACCCTTCACACATCCAAGTATGTTATCTCTTACAAACTTGTGCACTTCTAGCGCTATATAGACTTAGTATAGGTAATAGAGTTTATTATAATATAGTCAGCAATCTCCAGGTTTCCTTCATGAAGGTCAAAAAGTGTTCATTGATTCTTAAAGTACACAAAGGAAGCACCACTAAAGCCACATCTAACCCCACTATAACACATTTTGAAATTGCCAATTTAAAGTGTACCACCACCCAAAACTAATATTTTGATTATAGAAAGGTAACATCTTTAGCGTTCCATTCTGTCAACAAATTCACACAAAAAAATAATAATTGGATTTAAGCATCATCATTATTAAGCATGCGTTTATTGCGTTCTGAATTTGACGACTACTGTGCGTGCGAAGCAAACAACCCGCCCAGGAATGTACTGCATACAAACGTATGCGTACATGCTTTGACGCACTCGCACACCAGGAACATGGAAATACCTAAGCCCATGTTCCGTAAGCGCTGTAAATGAAATGCTTTGTTTTATAATTACACAACCCTTTGCAAAATGTTTATTTTCTATTTGATATCACAAAACAGTACAAAAACATAATAATGTGCTGGTATTTGCCCGGTGGTCCCCTTTAATATCTTACAAATTCATGCATTTACACATTCAACATTTATTTAAGTATTGCCTACGAGGTGAGGTATAAACAGTATGCTATCCCTAACCGGAGGTAAAATTGCAGTTGCTAATATGAGTGAGTCTCTCCCAGTCCCATAATCAAGCAGAGATCATAACTGCAATAGGCTGCAATAACTAGACTCTGGAAAAGTCATCTGTTTTCGAGATTGTCCCACTGACAAAACACACGCATGAACGTACATGTACATGCATTCATGATACAATGCATACTGGATATTTTGAACAAGTGAAGCAAATTTGTGCATACAGTATACTACATAATACTGTGCATTAGTGCACGCACGCACGCATGTACATGTATGTGTCCATACATTGTACAGCTTGATGGCTTTTGTGTTGCATCCCATTTGCAAGCCATGGCTAGTCCGCTAGTCTTTAATTTCCCCCCTTGCCCTTTCACAATTTCTTGATGATGCAAATCAAATGTAGAAGGCAATTGGTAAGGGGATGGGAAGGGAAAATTAAGCACATTCATGTGCAAGCAAAAATGTAAATTAGACATATAAGATTAACTTCAAATATGTCAGATGGCTTCAAGTTATCGCAACATTTGAGCAATTACATGATTCAAATTGAAATGTTGACTCAAAATTGGTAAACTTTAGTAATCCATGCATTGGATGTGTGTAGAAACACCTGGTGTATGGAGCCTACATTTGTAGGTTATAAAACTCTTATTTAGCCAAGGAAACACCTGGATACCAAAGACTAGGCCAAAGGACCACCTCAGATATTCTGGCGATGTCCCACTGATAGGGTGAAACCAGGTAACCAAAAGAAAATACATCATACCCACCACATAGTTAGTATACCAAATATGAAGTAGTAAATGGTACACACTCAGTCTCATAGAAATACAGATTGTAATTTGTATGCATACCATCTGCAAGGCTCGACACTCGCACTGGCCAACTGGCCCGGGGCCAGTAAAATTGCACCGGGGTCAGTAAAATGCAAAAAAAGTCATATTTTGGTGGCCCGATCGGGCAAGAAGATTTTCACCTCGACATTGACAAAATTAAAAAATCTTCTTTTCTTTTACGTCATGCTTCATCTGTAATCACATGTTTGCTTAGAAAATGTTGATATTTTGCATTTAGTAAAACAGCTTACTCCTCAAATACGATTTTGGGGCCAGTAAATTTTCTTTCAGACCACCAGCATAGGGGAAGAAACTATTTCACTGGCCCAACCAGGCCACTAATTAAAAGGGCAAGTGTGGAGCCCTGCCATCTGCCTGCCATATACAATAACTAAGTATCATTTGAACTAACACGTCTTTATGTCAATTTATTGGATAGTTTACTGTATAATGTCCCGAACATTTCAATTTGATCAAACTCTCCAACTTATCATACAATAAAATGTAATATGAATTTCATCTCTGCATCTTGATTATTTAAGTGAACACAATTCAAAAAGAAAAATTAATAAATAAAATGTTCTTGTCTTTTGAAATAAGACTATTTTGTACATTTTTCTTTCACAGCACTTTTAGAGAGATGCAGCAGTTATAAATCCTCATCGGTTTGATTGCTCAATCACTGCTTTTTATTAAGATTTAACCAGAGTGTACACACACTACAGGTCAAATAGCACATACATGTACTATAGTGCCCAGGCCAGGCCAGTCCGTGGGGCAATATTCACTCACTATCACATAGCGTTACATAACAGAAAAGCCAAATGTAAACCCAGCAGTGATGTGTGTTACAGTGCAAATATTGGACCTCTTGATTTTCTTGAACCATTCTTCAACCATTCCAAGAAGGAAAAAAAAGGGTTGAACAAATTCAGCTTCTTATCTTATTCACTAACAGTACCAAAATGCTCTTTTGGGGGCCCCTAAAGAGTGTTTGGTGTTTCAATTTAGAGATCATTTAAACTTACATAAAATGACAGAAATTCAATTCTATTATTTTGTGATTTTGCTAGATGCATGCTATTTGCAGGCATTTTCTGGACCTCTTCTGTATAGGTTACTATGAATTACATGTACATTCCGAACTCGGTTATCAGGCCGTATTGGGACCGGCACTCAGCCGGATTTGCGATTTGGCCGGATATCACAGAAATAACATTCATGTACATGTACATGTATGTGTATGGAGCTGCATATTTTGTTATTTTGTCTGTGATGATATTATGGTGTTACTACGATGATATTATGTTGTGAATGTTTGGTGATTCTGTCAGGAATGTATTGGTGAATAGTACTATTGGTGAATCATGTGAGCTTTGTTGGAGTTGTAATTGAGTTTGAAATCACTCTTTTTCGCAATCATTGAATGAAAAAAACAAAAACGGCCTTCATTAACTGAGGTCGGACTGTATGTACTATGTAATATGCTATATGTACTATTATCCACT
>JAUELG010427458.1:0-12674 GCA_031471515.1 Dendraster excentricus | reverse complement strand
ACATTGCGAGACAAACGAATATCACTAGCGATATTATCTTTGATACTATATCCGCAATGAGTAACATTTTTAGCATAGTATATTTTCGTTATTAAAGAGGAAGTTTTGGTAGAGAGGGTGCTGCTCATCACAAGTGTTTAAAAAAAAAATAATAAAAAATACAACAAACAAGACTAGTACGAGGATGTGCCTTGCGTACAATGAAATGACCATTCCTGAATGAACATATTACAACACAATAAGAAAACATCAACATACAATATATCTATAAATGCATTTGCCAAGATAAGCACTCGGGAGCTATAATTTTGATCAGTATTACGTATATGCTTATTCTCATTTCATTCTAATGATAATCTCACAATAAAAAAACCTCTTAATTAAAGCATGTCAAGTCAACTACATTATTTTTCCTACGTCATATTCTTAACAAAAATTAAGTGTATCATAAAGTACATTAATACGAAGTATGTATAATTGAGTAAAATTTGTTTAATTTGTATTATAGTCTTAATATAAATTGAATTTAACATTCAGTGACAAATACAAAATACCTCCAATTGAATAATTGATTTAATATTACATTTTGAACATATTAAATTGTATTAAATTGTATCATACACATTACATAGTATGACAGAATTGCTGTACATTATACCTTATATGTTATACATTATACATTATATCCATTTTGATAATATTGCATCATTAATGGCTAATATAAACCTATTTTTAATACAACTTTGGGTACTAAACGTACGAACATAAATCTTATTTTTTTTTTTTCCACATTCTTATTCTACTTGACTAGTTTTACTTATGTGCCAATTTTTAAGTCCATCTAATTGCCGAGCTTTGGGTGGGGGGGGGGCAAAATTCACCCATTCTTACTTGTATTTATAAATGACTTAAGGGAGATCAACCTGGTAATGACTGGAAGGCTATAGGTTCAAATCCCACTAGGGTCATACCAATGTACTGATTGGTTAATTTTCCATTGATCCATTGATTAAATGTCAATCACTCAATCAATATAAATATACAGATTGATTGATTGATTACTTTACTGACTGATTGATTAGTTTATTGATTATTTGATTGATTAATTGATTGATTGATTGATTGATTGATTGATTGCATGATTGACTGGTTGATTGATTAATAGATTGATTAATTGATTGCTTAATGCATTGACTGATTGATATAGTGACTGATTGACTGATTAATTGATTGATCCCTTCTCCCGACCAACATTTGTTTCAACCCCCCCCCCCAATTTTTTTACCCCTCTCTCTGCGCTTATCCATATACCTTTTAAAATCAGGTTCCGTATCATTTCGTCACTATGACCGATTTTATACTCATACATCATGATTATCTTTTTTTACCACCCCACTGCTCTACTGATTTGGTTACATGTATAGCGCAATTGACCCGCCCCCGGCCCCCCCCCCCTCACACCCCTTTGCCCCACCCAATCGTATGCTCACCCCTGAAGGGGATAGTTAATTGCAGCATCATTCATATCAGACACCAGTCGGGTACTAGTCCTGAATGATTTAACTACATTAGTTACCTGCAATAGTCACTCATTTCAAATAATATATTTTCTCTCCTCTAATGAAAATTAAAAAATGAGAAAAATAAAAGACATATAGATCCACCTGTCATAGCGGCCACATGTCTTTAGCGGCCAACATATATTTATAACTAGCCATCAAAAGTGATCCCCGGAAGAGATAACCAATGTTATGAAACATGTGTATCATAGAGGTCATCTACATAGTTCATCTACATAGTTACGACAGGTTGCGCGAGAATTCGGTCGTGAATGGGCTACTAAAAATCGCCTCCTTATGTGCCAAAATCAGCACGTTAATGCCTTTAAATTTGATTAACTAAGATATTTGATATTGTTCTTAACACGGTGACCGGATGGACTTCAAGGCTCAGGTGCAGTCTGACCACTTCAAATGGAGCATTCATTTTACCAATAGCCGAGGAGAAAAGTTGACTTTCAATATGCTTATGTATTTCTCACACATTATAACACCAATGTATAATTCTTAAGGGATCTAGTTACTTTGTTGACATGTGCAAAAATCGATGAATAGTTGATGAAATGTATTGCTATTATCTGACATATCCACAGGGTATTGCGTGAACATTTCAAGTAAAATGGACATTGCATGGCCGAGTAATGAGCGAAAATGCAAAGTGACATTGGGTGATATTCACTAACTCACTGCACTCACTTGTACACGGTTTCAAAACTCAAGTGGAGTTTTTATTATCTGAATACTTTGATCGTACATATATATCTCTGTAACGAAAGGGGAATTATGAAAAAGCAAAACCTTTCCCATGATTTTATTGTCAATACAAATACAACAAGGTATGAGGGAAGCGCTAGAATTTTATTTTGAAGATTTGGACAAAGTCCCTTTAAGACATCTCCAAGAGTTTGAGAACATTATGATACAAATGAAAGTGGCGCAATGTATTGACTTATTTATACATAATCTCGTTTAACAAGAGAATAACATTGCTCCCTCTTCACTCATTTACCACGCCTCTGCTTTCACGTTCAATTTATTCCACATCGTAAATTGCCCTTCTTCGAAATCGTAATATGAGAATCCAAAGAATGATGAGTTACTATTTTATGCCATTTATAATTTCTGCGAAATGTTTTCCAAATAAGTCACATGACCTCTGTATCGGTTTGATTTCTGCCTTCAACACAAGTATAAGTGAATAGAGAGATCGTGCTATGACACCACCATAACCGTCGTAAACATGTATTATTATGACCGGCACAAGGGTGTCAGCGAAAACATTATACTGAAGTCACGTGACTGTGCTTATTTAGTAAAAAATATATAACAATTTCGCCGTGTAAATGTTCGGTGTTGTTCGGTGTTATTTAATGCAAAATAACTGCGAAGGGTACGTTTTCAAACAGTTCAGATGTATTTGTTTTACAGACAGACTGTATATGAAAATTGTAATATTATTGTAATTGTAATATTTTATTCTTTAAATTCAAGAAGAAACCATTTTTAAACACTTCGTTGAAAAATACTATGTACATGTATACATAATACAGCAGTATTATTAACGCGGTTTTGATAATAAACTTTGAATTGAACGTAATACAATTTTATCAAACATAATTGCATTCTGGAACTATTAGGTTTAATCATTATCTTCCATTTCCAAGAATCATTTAATATGTAATTTTCAAAGATAATATTGACCAATATCATAAAGAGTTGAGAGATTTTACCACTCACGTATGAAACATAACCCATAGCATGATATTGTACCTTGAGGCTCGATGGAACCATTATTCACCGTAAAGCTGTGAGTGTGGTGTGGATTGACGGCCAACAATATATTGTCGATGGGAAAAAAATAAGAAGAATTAAGTATTATGGCGTAAATATACATTTTGAATGAACGCCAAAATAATAAAACAACAACAACATATTGTCGAAGGGTCATTTATAGTTAAGTTCATGTGTGTAGGGTGTTTTTTTTTTTGGGGGGGGGGGGGCGTGGGTTCAGAAGAATTCAGGGGTCTTTATTCCGTATACCATCTTCCTCTTTTCCATTCGACAAGCAACCAAATTGAAACAAATGTCATTAAAATGTTACTTTTCCTCATTCAATTGAAATGAACTTTCCAGAATAGGATATTATATTCTCCCGATTTTGACTTGCTTTGTCCGAGTACGAGTGATAGAATTTTGTCTAGATATACGACACGATTTTCCCCAATATGTGATTTGAGTTTGCCAAATTACGAGATGAGTTTACCTATGTCCGGAAACGATATGAATTACCCGCAATATGGCATGTTTAGGCCCGAATATGGCACTTTTCTGAACTCTGGGAGCTACAGCCCCCAGCCCCGCCCCCCCCCCCCACCCCACCCCCTGCTCCTAAACCTATGGTTCAATCTGACCACAAACGGCAATACCAAAACAAGGTAAATGTCCATGAAATACCAGAGGATCTCTAAAGATCCTGGAGATGTTTTATAGAATATTGCATTTCTCCTTCACCTTTCGACTCATATTTTGTTTTGCCATCCGTGTGTGCATCATGGGCAAAAGGAAAGCATGCGGTTTGTGCATCTTCCTAAATTACTCATCTCAAATAATAAATTTTCTCCCCTCTAATGAAAATAAATAAATGATAAAAAACAAAGACATATAGATCCACCTGTCATAGCGGCCACATGTCTTTAGCGGCCAACATATATTTATAGCTAGCTATCAAAAGTGATTCCCGGAAGAGATAACCAATGTTATGAAACATGTGTATTAATAGAGGTCATTTGCCTCAATTGCCCCCTTTACTTCTTCCCTTGTTGCGCTTGTATGCGCTCAATATTAAACCGTACACAAGTTTCAAAATAGTTTGTTCTCATTCATTTATCATCGTTATAAACACACTCCCTCGTGGCGCCAGCTAAGACATTAATTATTATGCAGCAAAACCTCCTCCTTATTATGTTCTTGTATCCTAAATCAGATTAACCTTTGTTGGCGTTCACTCCACCTTCTATCTCAGATCGGGGTAAAAAACTTTCCGCCTAAATGATTTTATAATATAATGCATGACTCTTTTCTAGGTCGTTACCCCTCCGTATCCTTCACCTACCATCCACATGCAGGATACTTAGGAGGGGGGGGGGGGAGGGGGAGGGGGGGGGGGGTCTCTATCTTACCATCTCCTATTCCTCCCCATTCCCCATTCCACATCATTCTGCGCGCCTCTCAAGTTATCAGTGGTATAATAGCCCCGAATGTTTAGGCAATGACTTGACCAGAAGCTTATAAACACAATGATTACTTTAAATATCCTTAATGATAATCGTAACATTCATACTTTTCCGAGAAACAAAATTATACATCTATCTTATACTCAGCCCCATCCTTTCGCTCTCCACGAGTGCGTTTACAGCGTTTAGATGGCCTAATTTTACAATTATTTTCTATATACGTAATTTGTCATCAAGGAAAAGAATTTAGCGCTCATTTACCACGAAAGCAATCAATTTGGGGTAATAAGTGGATATCTGATTGTCATGGGAACTCCCCTCTTTTTAATTGCCGAAGTGTGACGTCATCTAAAGAACAAACTGATGATCAAAATTCTGCCGATGATGCGTCATGACGTAAACCAATGAATTGTCAATTGTCAATTCCGGACCCTAGATGCGGGTGGGTAATAAACTGACTGGTATTAGATTTGGCATCAGAAAAAAATAGTCTTAAATCACTACTGTGTTCCTCAATCTTTCCCCACTGTGACTTTACCCCAACCACTTGCAAGTTAAATTTACTTCCCCCCCCCCCCTCCAAAGTTCATACTGGTTCCTTCATCCCTGATCCGACCATGGATTGTGCAGTCCATGTTCCGACCCTAGAAACACGTCCCTGACGTCCGCGCGAGGCACAATTAAAGGGGTAGTTTAGTTTTGATAGAGAGGGCGCTGCACATCAAAATTGTTTGTGAGGTAGTGAAAATCTAAGTGTTGAATTCAAGAGAACATGCAATTTTAATGGCAGAATAAACTTTATTTGGTTGAAATCGACCCAGAATCATTATTTCAATCAAACATCACACGCACAATTTTGTATGGGAAATGGTTGTAACTGATACCTTTTTAGAAGCGCCCTCTTGTGTTCAAAATGGCTCTTTTTGAATAATAACATGCTTTTTACATAGTCATTTTGCAAGTTTTTATACTTTTCGAGCATGGTGTAGTTATTTCTATTAGTTTATAAGGTTACTGTCCGGGTTTGGTTACTTAAGTTCAGCCTAACCAAAACTAAACTACCCCTTTAACAATCAAACATGCATCGCTGCTACACCCGCTCCTGTCAAGCGTGCAGGGAATCGCTGCAGTGAATAAATGTGTCGTCCTGGGACCCTGCTAGCGAAGCGACATTCTAATCATAATGGTGGGCTAGTAATTGCTCAAGTTCCTGGCATTCAGGGACGGGTTGAACATCCTTGATGTTAAAGGGACTTAGCAACATTTTCCAAATCATAAAAATCCTATTTGAATTTAAGTGGTTCCCTCACACATTGTTGTATTCGTATTGACAATAAGACCATGGGGCAGGTTTCGGCTTTTCAAACTTCAAATGAGAATACAACAATGTACATTGCAGCAACCATACATCATTGGTTTTTATACATGTCATTAAAGTTACTAAATGCTTTTAAGTGGAACATAGTGGCCTATGCAATAATCATAACCATAGAGTTCACAGTATACCAAATAACCTTCTTGTTAAGATACATGAAGAGCGTTACGTTTGTACCTTGTTATGTTGAATTTAGGAAAACACAGATTAAAAATTAATTAAACATGTGTTTGTTAAAGTGATCGACTAACTTCGCAAGACTATTCCCAAAATCTTGGTCTTCATCCACATGCATGCTCTGAATGTGTAATTGTTTAATGATATTAATAATATACTCGACTTATATATCGCCTAATATTATTGATAATCATCTCTAAGCGTTTTACGATGGTAATATTACTCCCGGTCATAGGATACAAGGTAAACCAGCACACATTGTGTGCACCATCTCCACTTCCTGGGGAGCATTTCTTCCAAGCGGCTCATGGGCATTGAGACGATCATTCACATGTAGGCTTTCAACTCCTACCGGGTTTCATAAACAGAACCAAAGAAAACACTGCGTACCTAGTCAAGCCTCAAGGGGTCATACATGATTGTGTCACCTACTGCAATTCATTTAAACTACAGGCATGTTTATTCAATACAGGCATGAAGGTCTCCATTATGATAGAAACGGGAACAAACAAAGCTCCCTTGCATCTAGGTTGTTTAATTTTGCATGAAAATAATCCATGTAGGTAGCATATGAATTATTGGACAAGTGAACTCGATCTTAATTTGATACTTTTATTCTTAAAGTGATCTGTTGAATTTGTAAAATGAAATCCCTTGAAGTTGTCACATTATTATATTATCGAGTTGTTTGGCTGGTAGAGGAATAATGACAGGGCGTTTGATTCTCCGAATACTGACATATTTAAGATCAAACTGATAAATATTCAGTGGTTAGTGATTATATGACATATATTTATTTGGTAAATCGAATTATCTGTTTTTAAATTCACAACGTATTGATAAGAAGAATCTTACAACGATTGGACAATATAAATAAATGACTGAAGTTTCAAATATATTTCACTTTTGGGAAAATCATACAAAGTTAATTACGGACAGGAAAAATCCTTCTTAATACTTGATTGATAAGAAAAAATCTGTCTTGAAAATCCCTATTATTAGACAAATCTAACTTGTTTTAATTGTAAGATTCCAAGGTTATATAAATCACTAGAAATATCAATTTGAAATATAAACCTCGTGCATTGATCCCGCACGCCCACCTTGTGTGTATTTCAATTAAAAAAGGTCGGAAATTGTGTCTGCGGCGGACAATGTGTCTGCAAGACGCGTTATTATATAATGTATTTCAGTTCTAAGAAGCACACTTTGCTGTCAAATATTACATTAGAAATCAATATTGACACAAAACGTTATTGTAATGATTGGCATCGAGTACAACACGATCTTCTTGATGTTGAAAAGTTGGACTAAAACTTTTTTTTTTTAATTAAATGATAATACCAAAGAAAGGAGTAACAATTTGGCTACACGCATAGCCAACATACAACTGTCAGTTATTTTGATGACGCTTGCTTTCATAATCAAGTCTTTGGCTGGGTACGGTTCTCAGGTGAAATAAAATGCAAATAAAACAAATGAAATAATATCTTCACACAAAATGTTTATTTAAAAGGAACAACAGTACCGAACGGCTGAATACAATTCCCAGTGCAACTGAAAGTTCGTTTCATGGTGTTTAATTTCAATTAATTTAATAAAAACATTCGCATAATAAAAAAAAACCCAGTAGTGAATGGCTAGACACATGGTCAATACAACCAACAGTTGCATGGTGCTGAATTTCTATTAACTTTGTGCTAAAAAATAATAACAACAGCCACACGTAAGAAGGAATAGCAGCGGTGAGTGCTGTACTTCCTAGTCGATACGAACGTGGGTGTGCTGGTTCTGGATTTCAAATATATTGATTGACAAATTATTATTGTCCCCCCTTGAATGATGATGAAAAACACATGATGGTGTGAAACAAATCAAATAATATCAGTAGTGAATATTCAAATGCGTACATGATCAAAACGATTGTCAGTCTCCTTGTGTGGATTTACCTGATACGATGAGAAAATGATCACATAAGAAGGAATAACGTAATATGATATGACAATAATTTGATGGTGCTGGATCCCAAATCAATGTTTGATAACAAAGGAATGGTTCAACACCCTAGTAATATTGCTTTTATGGTGCTGGGTTCCAAATAAGTTAATGATAATTTTGTTTTAAAGGAATGAATAACGAAAGTGAATGGTCACAATCGTTTTGTTTTAAAGGAAGTAATATCGAAAGTGAATGGTCACAATCGTTTTGTTTTAAAGGAAAGGATTACGAAAGTGAATGGTCACAAGCGTATTTTTCTAAAGGAAAGGATTACGAAAGTGAATGGTCACAAGCGTATTTTTCTAAAGGGAAGGAATAACGAAAGTGAATGGTCACAAGCGGGGGCAAGTACAGTGTTACAGCGTGATCGATAGACGGTAAAGTGCGCCTCGGGGCAATATATTCAGACCACATCTTTCCCTGGTCTAAGGGCGATTGCCGAGCCGCACGTGCCCCAAATAATGAATTTGCCAACATGAATGTTCACCCCTCCCCCTCTTTTTCACTTTGATGGACGTAATGTTATGCAAGTCCACTTGTTTAAGGGGAAGCGGGTGATGAGTCCACAGTGGCGTTTTACGGGAGCGTATCTTTTTTTTACACTGCTTTTGAGCCAAATTTCGCCTAAAGCGCACTGATAAGCCAAGGCTAGCGCCTGCTGTATGCGATACAATTTCTATGCATCAGAAGCCTAGCCATTTTCTCAATAAAATCGTATAAGTTACACACACCATGGTGACTGTGATTGCATTGTATCGACGCCTATATGAGAATTTATAATCTCGTCGTCGTGGTCGTAGTCCGCATCGAGATCGGCCACTGATTAATGGTCATCCCAGCCCTTGCCCTTGCCCTTGGACTTGTCTTCGATAGATCGATATCGCTCAGTCGCAGAGTCTGATGCATTTATGTATGACATGCATATAACAAGAATTTATGTCAGTGCCCATACTTCAATGGGGGCAGCCAATCAGTGGCCTCGGTCACTCGAGCAAGATGAGTATAATTATTCTTAACTGCGTAACTGTAAATAGATGACGACGGTAGCCAGAGTACGGGGACGATCACAGTAGATTTAAATCCTCCGTACTCCACACTACCGTCGTTGAGCGAAAAGACCCTATTACCGAAGCCGCCTCTTCAGCGGTTTAAGATGCATTTGGGCCATGCCCGCCGGGCCCCAGATCTGACACTGTGATGGTGAGATCGAGCAGACAGAAATATTATACCATACTATAAATTCACTGCCTGTAACACTTGGCACGAACATAAAATGATACGATGGGGAAATTAATGTCTGAATATATGATCGTTTTCCGTTACTGTAAGAGTATAGTTATCTTTGTTCTGAAAGTCATATCTTGTTATGTTTACTTGAACAAAACTACTTAATATGATGCTTCTAACATGTAATGATACGCGTAGGAAATGAATATCTGAATAATGATAAGATCCCCTTTTCCGTTACTGTAACAATATAAGTTATATTAGTTTCAAAAGTCATATCTTGTTATGTTTCTTAGAAAAAACCTACTCTATGTATAAGCAATGACTTGAACATAAAATAATACGCTTTGAAAATTAATATTTGAATAATGAAAATATCGTATATTTCCGTTACCGTATAAAGTAGAATTATCTTTTGAAATGGCAATCTTGTTACATTACATGCTAAATTAAAAGCCCTCTTCTGTCAGGGTTCGACCACCCACTCCACTCCGCCCCCATCTTGGGCTCGAACATTTTTGTTTCGGTCACGAAAATGTTAAAAGTCCTTCGCTCGGCTCTGAAAAAAAAAAACACTCAGAGGGTTTTCAACTAGAAGATTCTTGGTCTCGGTATCGAAATTTTTGATTAAATACACCTCTTGAAAATGTGTGCATGCATGACTTTAAAATTTGATTTCATACTACAAATAACGTGACTGTGGAGATGGTGCACACAAATGTGTGCTAGTTTGCTTTGTGTCCTATGACCGGGCTAATAATAAACATTGTTAAGTGATTAGATTTGATTATCAATCGTGATTGGCGATATATATATACCAAAATTTGATACTATTGTTAGTATTATTGTTATTATTATTATTATTATTATCATTAGTATTATTATTATTTTTATCATTATTAATATTATTATTATTATTATTATTATTATTATTATTATCATTATTATCATTATTAATATTATTATTATTATTATTATTATTATTATTATTATTATTATTATTATTATTATTATTATTATTATTAATATTATCATTATTAATATTATTATTATTATTATCATTATTAATATTATCATTATTATTAGTATTATTATAATTATTATTATTATTATAATTATTATTACAAGGTAGTTAACCTCTTTATAACTATATCATCCCGCTTCGAAAGGACCCGCTGCACGAAGGATCGGAAGCTTCATTCATAGTAGGTCATATAATATTTTACGTAGTTTTTAGACTTTGTATAAGAAGTGGCGTTCCGTGGTCGGACTGATTGGGGGGGGGGGGCACCACAATTATTGGGGGGCACACCTCATGTATTTCTATGCATTAAAAAAAAATGGCCCATTATGTATTCTATTGTTTTTTTTTCGAAATCATTGGGGGGGGGGGGCGGGGGCCCCGGCCCCCCCCCCCCCCCCCCCACGTGCCCACCCCCCGTAGGTACGCCACTGATAGGAATGTTAACATCTGGGAAGAAAATGGGTTCGTGCGAGTCATGGAAGTTCGATGAAATCATTCTACGAGCACATTGTCCTGGCCTTGGCCCATAGCCAGTCATACTGGCTAGTCGCTAGCTGGTACTGCCTAGTGATTATACCCCAGTGGCGTGGTCATTGGGGGGGGGGGGGGGTGAGGGTCAGAGGGGGGAAGGTGCCCCCAATGATTATGAAAAAAAAAAGAATAAACAAAGCATAAGGAGACGTTTTTTTGAAGAAAACAAAAAGACACACAAAGAAATACATAAGGTGGGCCCTCCAATAATCTCGGTTCCCCCAATCATTCCGACCTCGCTACGCCACTGGGCCCTACCCACACATATGTCCATGTTCATGTACGTGTACGTCATGACGCATCTAGAACAAAGTTGAGCACGGAAAGGTGACGTCCCCGTAACAGATACGGGTCCTATTGATCTCGGTCATTTTAGTCATTCTTTAGAGGTAAGAAAGACATGCGGAAATACAGACGGACAGACAGAAAGACAGACAGATAGTCAGACAGGCATACGTACATACATCCAGTAAGACGCCGGGCTTAGTAGCGTGACGCAAGGCTTGTGCCAGGCCATTTTAACATTTTACTTTCATTTCATTTCATGTCATGAAATGCAATCGGACGGGGGAGATCGTGAAGGGGACAGGTGCATGAGGCTGAATGCTTATTGATTATGACTTATTGACACCCCCTATGTTACTCTTTTAAAATATTGTATGTATAACGATGTTTACACTATATATCATGTTCATAACACACTTTTTGCTAATTATACTTGTGCAGTGCTAATTCGTACATTTGCGAATTTTTACTTGATATACAACGTATTTATCAAAATAATGAACATTTGTTTTTGTATGTATATTCTTTTACAATTCTCTTGATGAGACTAGCAAACTAGAATGTATGAACAATTAAAAATGTATTACAACATATAGCTATCTAGGTTTAAACAAGACTGTATTTGGTATTTATAACAAATGACAAATCATTCGAAAAAAGACTGAAGTCTCACAAGCAGATATGTATACCATTAACGTGCTCAATATAAAAAAAATCACCATTGTATATACGGTTTTTACCGAACGCACTTACTTCATACTAGGCGGCGGCGCTCATGTATGCTTCGCGAAATTAAAGGGTTATAGGTGTTCAATGCAGTCATTAAAAGGATAGTTAACTTTAGTAGCCAAAACCTACACCATTACGGTACAACATAATAGTTGTAACTTCACCATGCTCGAAAAGTATACACAATTACAAATACAAATACACACTTACAAAGACAAATACACAATTACAAATACAAATACAAATACACAATTACAAATACTAATACTAAGAATACAAACTCTATTATCATTCAAATAGAGCCGTGACAAATCAAAAGGGCTCTCTTTAAAAAAAAATAGTTGGTTTTAGCATTTTTTATATAAAATTTTGCATTTTAATGCTTTGTTAAAATAAGGATTCAACATAGATATCTTCAACAACTTTATAAAAACCTATTAAGACTTTTGTCAAAGTAGTCTTTAAGTACTTCAAAATTTTGTTTCTAAAAAGTCAAAACTATCCCCTGGCGAAAATGTTTTTAATAACCTTTTCCA
>JAUELG010427347.1:0-12678 GCA_031471515.1 Dendraster excentricus | reverse complement strand
GTTTCACCAGAGAGGTGAGAAGGAAGTGGTAAATGGATACACTGTACATGTGCATGTAGGTTCGACTGTAGATGTACAGGAGCCGCGGAACTGGGGGAAGGCAGGGGGAGGGGGAGGCTGCAGCCACCCCACCCCCGCCTTTTTTGGCTTAAAACAATAAAATACATAAGCATGCAAATTAACAATTATTAAAATATTTAAAATGTGGTCAGGCCCCCACCCTTTCAAAACCTTTCCACGGTCCATGCACATATCTACTCGTACGCATACGGTACTGTACTTTTCAATGTTGAAGATAATGTACACCAGTGTGTTTGAACATCCCACGCTTGTGATTCATTTTGGCAGTTGTCACCAGTTAATAAGATGGTTAACCAGCATAATTTGGGTTGCCTGCAGGCGGTGCTTATGTCCTTCTAACTAGTTCAGACACTCAGCGCATGTATGCTACTTAACAGAATCTCTGGACATGGGCAATACATGTCAACCTGGACTTTCCGCACATGAGTGTGCTGGCATCAGTATTACAATTATTCCACCTACAATTGTGTGTGACCATCATATAGTACTTATAAATGTGATGCCAATAATAGTACTATGTGTCAGTGCATCAGGAGCTCAATGCAAATAAGTCCCAGAAATGCACACCAAAAAAAATGCCATAAAAAAGCCCTTGTATGTGTGTATAGAATTCAATTCAAAACAAATTTCAAAATGCTTTTTTTTTTGTGCAGGCAAGCTTAAAATAGTAGCCAGCACCATCCCCCCCCCCCCCACCCAAACCCCAGGAAAAAAACAAAACACCTTCAAATCCTTGACTATCATACACCCTCTGAAGTGAACTAATGGTAATAGGGAGCATCAACAACAAAAAATATTTTTATTTATTTATTTATTTATTTATTTTTTTTTTTTTTGGGGGGGGGGGGGGGGGGCTCTTTTGGGCATTTCAGGGCAAATTTGACTGCCGCCCCTGTATATTTTATTCACTGGGGAGCATCGAGCATTACCATTCTAGAATTTCATTAGTATTTGATCTGGTCTTCCTAATATCCTGTAACACTACCATTTCTAAATAACCATTTATTAAATAACCTATTCCCTGGTCTTCCAAATATCCTCATGTAACACTCATATTTCCAATAACCAATTTATACTGAACATACCCTATTCATTCCGAGCTATTGAATTAGAAGGTTAAATGTTAAAGGTTAACCTGCATCTATCAAGTGCGTGAAGTTATTTGCAGCATTTAATTCACTCCTATTAGCCACCAAGCGTACATACAAGTGTCAATAAACAGGATAAGAAGAAGAAGAAGAACAGTACAAATTGAATGGATGGATCACAGTAATATGCTCACAAATACACTTGACATTTAAACAGCCACTGCAAAGCCTATCATGTTTGCAAGGTCCGTGCCATTTTAAGACGACCCGTAACACAAACAACGTCAAATAGACGCAAAAGAGGAGCCCGGCTAAACTAATTACCAGCTTGCTCAATACTCACAACCCAGGCGCTAGGTCAGCCAATAAATCATCATCCAACCAACCATACACAATAAAAAGTCCATGTGTGCAGTATGCTAGCCTTTGCCAAGTATGCACACATACAAAGTTGACAAAAAATATTTAACAACTTCTTGCAAGTGCACTAGTAGTCTCAAACACAGGCACACACACGCACACGCACACATACACTTTTTGTTTGTTTTTGTGTGTGTGCACATGCGCACACACACACACACACACACACACACACACCAACACTCACATCCACACACACACACACACACGCACAGTCACACACGTATACACGACCAATTGCACTCATCAAAGATTCACAAAAACAGACAATTTTAAAAACAAGCACACACATTGGCACACATACACACACCAAACAGACAGGATTGCATACTGCAATCATAAACACGTACAGGTAGGTACGCACGCATACAGGCAATATACATGTACACTGTATGTATGCTACATCTCCTTATCTCAACGTGCGCAAAATCATGCATTGATCCAGCTATGCGTCACCTACCTAAACTAGATGTACGAGGCCTATTGATAGATGTATGCAGTTTATGAGCTAACCTACACCCCCCCCCCCCCCACCCTCAACTCGATGCACACAAGTACACTTTCAATATGCTGCGCAACGTTAAAGGGATATGCATGTAGTCACTTTGTTGACAATATATGCAAAAAGAGATGCTCTTGGTTTAGTGTTGGTATCTGATATGTCATCTGGCATTCTGGGTGTTGTGTGGAAATTTCAAGTTAATTGGGCGTTATATAGCACAGATATTATGAGCAAATATGCACTGCACACACTTTGTACACTGTTTTGACGATCCAACGGATTATCTTACATCTGAACACTTCAATCGTAAATATCTTGAAACAAAAGGGAAATTTGGAAAAAACCGAAACCGGTCCCATGCTTTTATTGGTAATACAAACACAAGGTATGAGAGAACGGCTATAATTCCAATTGGATTTTGAGGATTTTGACAGTGTTAATACAAAGTCCCTTTAACAATGCCTGGCACTGGCAGCGCTCATGCAGCAGCGGAGGTAATGAACTGTGAACAAGACGTTTCTAATTAGCCACACTGCGGCGTCAATTGGCGCCAGCACGTGGCGCATCTAACAGTCTCAAGCGATGCGCAACACACACCGTTAATCAAAGATCACGATTGCAGGATGCAGCCGAGTGTTTGACTACAATGATAAATATTTACAGAAATGGAAAATAGGCATCTACATGTACATGTATACAAAATTTGGTATTTATATTAATAATGAATTGTTATGAATTTCATCATCTTCTAAAAATTATAGTATGGTACAAACAAATCTTTGATATCTATGAAGCAGTATTTAAAGAGATGGAAAAATAATACCAATTTATGGAAATGCCATCTATTTTTTTTGGGGGGGGGGGTTGAAAATGTTATCTTTGTCGATCTACATGAATGCAAACAGCCTTATGACAAGCATCAGATAATTTGCTTTTCATTCATTCATAAAATAATTCTAATGTAAGAACAATTATCAAATGTGGATCTTTTATCTTGAGTTCAATGATAATTGTGAAGCTGAAATACCCCCATTTCCACTTCTAATTCATGTTCACAGATTGATACTGATCACCATCATGTACAGAAGTAATTATTATGAATTATATCACCTCTATGTTCTATTATCCTATACTCTCATGGCTATTTGTATCATTGGCTATGAGTGTAAGATTTCATTTTAATCTACCTCTAGAAAGTAAACTGTAAAAATAAATTTTGCATTTAGGACTCAGGGGAATTTTCATCCTGAAATGCAAGAAAGATCCCCTATGAACCAATTTAAAGGTCCCTACAATTTGACATTGTCAAAAGTTCCTAGTTCTTTATTAAGGCAATCTTGAAACATAGCCTCAGAAAATGACATGCTATGTTTACGTTTAGATTTTTAAAGATTTAATCACTGTGTGTAAGCACTGGCGGGAAATGAAGAATTATTGCACAATCACTTGCTAGCTGATTACATGGACTGGCGCGCAGATGATAACAACCATTTACCATTTTCATACGTATTTTCTCCCGTTCTCCCCCCCCCCCCCCTCCCCGAACCAATTCATAGTGTATGTTTCTACAGAGTGACACCGATAGAAAGAGAATTTCATGCGGTTGAGCAGGAGAATTTAATTGCCTATTTATCGTTCTTTTCATCAGAGCTATCCTATCACCTATTAATCTTCTTTTCATTGGCTATTTCTCCTTTGTAACATTTGTAGTGCCCGTTTCATCGGATGCATTCGGAAACATCCAATGAGAAGTAGTGCAGCTTGAAAGCGGTACATGTGTAAATAAATTTAGTTTTAAATTTGACTATAAACACCCTTCAAGCTCAACCTACAACATCATCGAAGGTGAAAGCAACATGTCAGTTGCCTGAAGGCTACAATATGGCATAAACTCAATTTAGTCAAAATCAACTTCACGCCCTTCTCACCCTCACCCACTGACAACATCATCAAAGGTGAAAGCAACTGTCAGATGCCTGAAGGCTACGACATACAAGATGGTATGAAGTGTAACTCGATTTAATACAAAATCGCCATAACACCTTTCTCACTCTCACCCGATCACATCATCGAAGGTGAAGGCAAAGTCAGTTGCCTGAAGCCAGGGTACAACATACAAGATGATAAGTGTAACTCAATTTAGTACAAAAATTGACTCAGAACCCTTCTCACTCTGACTCTACGACATCATCAAACGTGAAGGCAACATGTCAGTTGCCTGAAGGCTGCAAGTATACAAGATGTTAAACTTAAAGGGCAATGCAACTAAAAAATAAAGTTTATCCTACTTTATTCATCGTAATATGCCAGTTTATAATATCAAGTACATTACTCCGACTCAAATTTTTGCTTTGGAAGAATTATGTGAAAACTATTTCGGTTATGTGACTATTTACGCGAACACTGGGGGCCGCCATTATTAGGCTTGTGCAGACTCCAGTCCGATGGCATGCACTAATGCATTTTAATAGCCCCTATTCAAATCATTGTCTGAATACTTTTACATGTTTTGACGAGTCCGCAAATCAGTGAAAAGCTTTTTGTTCGGCCGTCCACACAATCGTCACACTTTGCAAAGCATGTCGGGCAATTACACGAACATGGCCGCTCCTATCATCTTTTGACACCATAAAAATTAGTAAAATGTGAGTATGTTCACGCAAGGAATTCATGGCATCCAGGAGGCTAAAATTGCCAAGCAATATATAGAACGAAATGTCTGTGCACCCTCTAAACGATAATAATATCCAAAAGCCATAGTTTTATTGCCCTTTAACTCAATTTAGTACAAAATCAACTTGGCCCTTCTCACGCTCACCAACTGTCAGTTGCCAGAAGCCGAGACTTAGTAAACAAAATTGACTTACAGGGAACTAGTAATGTTGCCATGTGCAGCAAATATTGATGCAATGCATATTGTTGTTATCTGATATGCCCACAGGGTATTGCGTAAACATTTCAACTCAAATGGACGTTGCATGGCAGAGATATGAGCAAAAACGCTATGTGACATTCAGTAACTCACTGCATTAACTTTGTACATGGTTCTAAAACTCCGCCCGAGTTTTTGAAAACTGAACACTTCAATCGTGCATATCTTTGGAACGAAAGGGAAATTTGAAAATCCAAAACCTGCCCCATGATTTTATTGTAATGAGGGAACCGCTAGAATTCAAATTTAATTTTATGATTTTGACATTGTTACTAAGTCCCTTTAATGCCTTTCTCACTCTAACCTAACAACATCATCATCAAACGTGAAGGCAGCATGTCAGTTTGGTGTTGATTAGCTAGACTAGAGCAGCTCTGCTAAACATGATGTCATCATCCAATTAAAGAGAGACTAACTGGCTTCATGAGCAATGATGAGTCCAAATGAAAGTACAATTATTCAGCAGACACACCCTCTGATCAGAGCAGTATTAACCAGTTGAGTACAAATTGATTTTGGTATAACACGCATTCTCCACAGACACAAGCCCGAAATATTTTGAGACTAGTCCTCAACGGGTTAATATCAGGGGACTGCTTTTCCCATCTGATAGATATTTTGCACATGATACCATTAGGGGCTACCTACTTATTTCAGGGGGCTATTTTGAAAATTAGGGGAAAAAAGCACCCTCAGCCCCCGTTATTTCCCTAGTACTGTTCCTCTAATTAGTCTTATTGCTAGTTTGATTAGTGATATTTTGAAAAGTAAAAAAGCTTGATAATAATAATAATAACATCACATTTTTATATAGCGCCTATCATGATTGATAATCATCTCTAAGCTTGCTCGTGAAATACAAGTATGGGGCCAGTAAATTTTCCTTCGGGCCACCAGAATCAGGGAAGAAACTATTTCAATGGCCCTACCGGGCCACTGACTAAAAAGGTGAGTGTGGAGCTATGCTTTTGATAATATAATCCTAATCCTAAATCTAATCCCCTGCACTATGACTTTGCTGTATGCTCAGACAAAATGGGAGTACATGTACATTTACTAAACCAAATGGGTATAGACGATAAATGATTGTGGTACGTCACTACTCAATGTACAATACTCACCCATGTTATGATTGAGAAAAAGCTGAAAGCAATGGTGGCTTGGTTGGCACTTATACCCGTCATAAAGCCGCTTTTGTCTGTTTTGACCCACTTGTTGGTCAACAAGCAGAAGCATACGAAATACATGAATGCCCAAGCACCTGAAAGAAACGGGAATAAACATTTAAATACATTATTATTATGAAAGTTCATCTGTATTGGTAATTGACATGAAAACTGATATAAACTTTTGATCTCAATACCAAAGTTTTACCTCTGAAACTTTCGGCTGTCATCTACAGCCTTCGTCAGAGATGTGACCCGACTTGACCAAAGTTTAAATCAGTTTTCTTAAATTCATTATATTATATTATTATTCAACTGAATATTGTAAATTAATCTGCAAATGCAACAGCTTTTAATAACAGGGTTGCCTGAGAAATAGTGCAGGTTGGAAACTGCACTGGGAAAAGCCAATTTTCTCTTGTTGACAACAAGCAGAAGCATACAAAACCAGAAATAAAGGTAAATAAACATTTTTAAAAATTATTATGATGTGTTAACTGAAGAGCTAATAAATAACAAAACAGATTAAAAATGGCACAAAATCATAATGGAACACTTATTGTAAAATAAATTGTTGTTGTAAAATTAAAAAGTTGCTGAAAAAAAAAATTTAACAAGTTTTGGCACACTCGCAAAACAGGAACCAGTAGTAGTGGTCCTGTAGGTGGTGAAAATTAATTGCTTTGTTTATGAATTTCACAACCCTGCACACAATTTGATATCACAAGAAATTACCAAAACATATCTTTGTTATTTGCCTGGTGGTCCCTTTTAAACAAATTTAATAGCCAAAATAGGCAACCAAATTAGAGTGTAGAATCATTTGGGGGTTCATTTTCTTCTATCTCTGGACCTGATTGTACTTGCCTTAATACATGTAAGCCACCATAAACAAAAAAATATGAAAAAAACATGTGCTTTCATATATGTAGATCATGTCCATTCAATCATTGACAGAATAATTGATTTACAAATTAGTGTCATTTATTGATTTTGAAAGAGAAATGGGTCATGTTGTATTAAAATGTATGTATACAGACTTCTGTCAGAATAGCACTAATCTTATGACATATTTAATTTCCTCTCCTTCTTGTTCTTCAATGTTGTATCTGAAAAGAAAGACAACAATTTTCCACTTTCTACAGATATTGTGGTTTTGTTTAGCCATAGCTATATTCTGCTTAGCCTTAGAGGCATACTACTCCCCCCCCCCCCAAAAAAAAAAAAAAAAAAAAAAGAAAAGAAAAAAAATAATAAATAAATAAAATAAAATAAATAAATAAATAAAATAAATAAATAAATACATTTTAAAAAATAAAAAAAATAAAAAGAAATAACTAAATGAAAAAAAAAATAATAATAATAATAATAAATAAATAAATAATAATAAAAAGGATAATATAATTAAATAAATTAATAAAATAATATATACATGTATAATAATAATAATAACAATAAAAAATAACACAAAGTAAGCATGCAAAGAAAGGTATTCTAAACTAAAAACAATACCTACATTACATGTTACATAAAGGACCCCACTCCCTTTCCAATCAATTAGGCTACACTACAAGTTGTAGACAACACAACTCAACTCCAGAAATATCATACATCTTTTTTTATCCCCAAATTTGTACAAAATGACAATTCTTCAATAAACTTATGCGGATGGTAAAATTTTCCCTACACATATTTCTATATCACCGTACCTGAAAAACCAAGGTCGCCTATGACGGCAAACTTTCTGTGCGAGATGTTGCTCCAGTTGTCGAACAGGGCATCGATGACGAGGAAGACCATCGAAGCGAGGAAAGCGATGACGCCCACAAAGATGCCGAAGCCACACGCACTGGCAGAGTTACCATACGCACATCCTATCACTTCACTTCCAGACCCGTCTGGAAACGGCCTCTGCCCCTTTGATGCTATACAGCCAAAGACTATGATTGCAAATACCTAGAGAAAGTGGCAAAGACAAAAAAATGAAAGCATTTAGTATTCAGTTATTTAAAGTATTATTAGTATTTAGGTTTATTCAATGAGAACATCTGCCTTATTCTGCCCCTTCGATGCTATACATCCAAAGACTATACATGTATGCGTGCAAATACCTAGAGAAAGTAGAAAAAACAATAAATAATGAAAGCATTGTTCAATTTACACATTTATTAGTATTTATAAGTATTTAGGTCTATTCAATAATAATCAGCACCTTTGATGCTATACAGCAAGAGACTATGATTGCAAAACCTAGAGAGATGGAGGAAAACACATTAAAAGCATTGTTATATATTTAGGTCTATTCAATTAGAACATGATCTGCCCCTTTGATGCTAAACAGTCAAAGACTATGAATGCAAATACCTAGAGAAGGCCAAAAACAGAACAATGAAAGCATTAATTAGCCTTTTGGTCCCTTCAATGAGAACATAATTTGTATCTCTTTTTTTATGTACACAGTAATTTTGACAAAGAGATAACTGGCAGACTTGTACAATCTAAGGCACATCCTACATGACCTATAGATGTCCCAGAAAATACACATCAAAATGTTTATAAAAATAAAATGAAATAAAATAATTATAAAATAATCAAAAATAAATAAATTAATGAAATACATATCACATTTTTCCTGTCAAATTGCTTCTGCGAGAGACTGATAATATTGGTCATTATCAAAGTTGAAAAGGAGTAAACAGATTTTGTTTTCATCAATATAAGTGAATTTGCAAGGAAACAATAATTGAGCATTAAAATTAACAAATGATCTCACACATTACAGCGTAGTAATCAAATATCTGCATCTCATAGATTCCCCTTGGTTTTATCAAAATCTCAGACAATAAAAAGTTAACAATTTTGTACTGATCATATATTTAATACATATTCTGCAAAAATGGTAAATTGATATGATTTTTCTGTGTGTATTTACCTAAGCATGTACTGAAAGCATGTATGGACATTTTTGTGTATGTTGACAGTAACCATTTCATTGAATACAATTGCAAGGGGATGCATCAATTGCATTTGTTTGAAAATGCACATTTTGAAAATTCATTTATGCATGCGCATTCTTTGCAATTTATTCCTAAATGATTCAAATGAGGCTAAATAGAGCTCCCAGCATCGCACATTTAGCCAATTGATGAGATGCTATATGCACATATGTATACATAAACCCCGTGGAGGCATCCCCCAAAGATCAATATTGTGCGCGTGGTAGGGTTCCAGCGGATCCAGCGAAGATGCCTCTGGCGTGGGTTCCTGATCAATATACAACCTGCTCTATTCACACGCATGCAATCCAGTACTGTACAGAAAAACATACACGAATATATGGAGCAGGTACACATGTGTATGTACATCTATGGAGCCATATATTGATAACCTGCCATACACGTACACTGTAGTCTGTACATGTACATGTGTGTACAGCCATCTACAGAAGATAATGGAGAGCTCTGTGCTTTCGATGGATGCATGCATTTGCAAGAGAGAAAGATAGAGAGGGGGCTCTTTAATATTAGCTTCAATTCAATCGTCAGTAGTCAGTGGCCTACGCAGCTGAAATGATACGTGTGTGTTTGTGTGTGATATCTGGGAATGGATGCTCGTGTATAAATGTGTGACTGAGATGTGGAGAATATAAATTGCATCTAAATTTATATGTCATTCAAATGGACTTCATCTGTAATTTTAAAAATGGGTCACTCGAGTCTTCCGACTGTAAATGCTTGCTAACTGAGAGAAAGGGCATCTATTCTAAGATAAATGCGACTGAATAAAATAGCAAATCCTGCAATTGGCGGTATCTATGTTTTGAAGAAATGGGCATTGTATAAAAAAAAGACTTATGTTTGCACAAAATTTGAATCTGTCATCTTTGCCAATTATTGTCCGATTTCGATTATAAAAGGCATCAAATTAAAGCGTGTTATGATGAGGCCTTGCTGCCTTTCTCATGGTTTGGAAATCTCAATTTTGATTTTTCCCGACAAGCACAGGGTTTTGCTTGCAGTGTAGGAGACAAATATAATATTCATTACCATTACAGGCTCTCTGTTTTGTGTCAAAACCTTATTTTTGTAGGCTTTAGGCTTAGCAAAAGTTCAGCAAACCACTTTGTTCACAAATATACACAACTCTACTGTCAGTACATTAGAAAGTGGCTACACTTGTAAGCCATATTTTACAGCATTTCCTTACTTCTCAATAGGCAAGTCCTAGCTTTTTTGTAGCTGTCACGCATGGGACATCAGAGAGAAAAAGATGCTCTTATAAGAAGTGTGTGGATCAAATGTTCAATCCTTTTTTTCCATGTAGACTGTACAGCCCATTACTACTATTGGAAGAAAAGACAGAGATGGGCAAAATATGCTTATCATTGATTTGAAGCACTTTTGAATTAGAACATAATCCAGGCCCGTCGGAAGGAATTTTAAAGTGGTACGGACAACAGATTTTTTTTTAGTTGGGGCATAATTGAAGGGGGCTAGCCTATGGTGTATACTTTGGGGGCGCGAAGCGCCCGAGCGCTGGAGCAAAGTGGTGGAAGGTATATTAGGAAAGGGAAGTAACCCTCCCACACCAGAGAACTTTGGGAAGTTTTTAACATGAATAATTTTTCGTTATTTTAAAGAAATTTTCATAAATATGAATAATGCCAGCGAGTATAAAACATTTAGCAATTTATCATTGGAAATTGCCATTTGTTTCGATATCATTTTATGTGTTATGATATTCCGTCTTGAAGAATAATTTTATAAACACCCGAGCATAGGTTGTAAAATATTAAACAGTATTCACATGCGAGCGGAGCGAGATAATTTTCTTTTTAGCAATTTAACATCGGAAATTGCCATTTGTTTCAATATTATACCTTTATTTCTGCTATTTTTTGCGTTTTGAAGGAAAATTTTAGCAATTTTACATTGGAAAATTGCATATTTGTTTTCAATATTATTGTATATTCGCTTATGACTTATGATATGGCGTTTTAAAAGGGAATATACCCCCGATGATGCAGAATATTTTTATATAAGAATGCGAGCGTTTTTTTTTTTAATGACTTTTGAAAGGTAATAATATAAACCCTTGATGTTGTAGAATATTATAAATATACGATTGAGAGCGGAGTGAGCTTGAAATTTTTAGCAATCTAACATCGCAAATTGACATTTGTTTTAATATTATTGGATAGGTATTTAATTATTCCTAGTTATGTTATTGTGTATTAAAGGGATAGTTGGGTATCGGTCAAACTTAATGTTCGTAACCAAAACATGCACCACTACAGAACAAAGTAATAGTTATAACTTCACCATGTTCGAAAACTCGAAAAGTATAAATAATTTCAAACGACAATTGATGTAAAGCACATGTTTTCATTCAAAATTAGCCTTTAACGCAATAGGGCGTTGCTTTTAAACAAATCATTGGTTTTATCCTTTGTTCACATAAAGTTGTGCTTTAATGCTTTGATTCAATAGAAATATCATCAAACAGCCTGTTTACACACACAATTTTTCATCCTTAATCATCACTAAGGAATCATTATTAGCGAAATGTGACTAACGGATCACAACTGTCCACACACACTTTCGAGGTTCGCATACTTCGCACAGCAGGTGTTCAGCAGCTGGTCCTGAATCTCGTATATGTGCGCAGTTTGTTACTGCGCTTTTCGTTTTCTGTATGCTGGACTTCTGTGAGCGCGCGCAAATTTGAGTTGGATCGGTAAATTATGCGTTGGTACCAACCCCCCCCAAAAAAAATTTTCACGGGGGCGTTTTTGAAAAAAAAAAACGCCCTCGTGAAATTATTCACGAGGACTATTTTCAGGCTCACGGGGACTTTTTTTTTTTTTTTACATTGTTTTCACTGCTCAGGTGTGACCTTTTTTTTTTTTTTTTTGGCCCCCATGCCCAGGCTCACGGGGGCGATTTCGGGCGTTTCGGGGGCGAATCGCCCGTCGCCCCGTGTATTTTTTTTGGTTGGTTGGTACACATCTTTGTTTTGATGTGTTCCCGAAAATAACTGTTGAATTTGTTCACTTCCCCACACATCGAGGAGACAGTTGATTTCCAGTACACTCCAGGTACTCCCCCTGTCCAATTTGGAGGCCATCATGCCATCGAAAGAAGAGCTACACGACAATTAATCTCCAATTAAATATCTCAGCTCTATTGATACTTACAGAACTGTCAGAACGAAAGCACATGTATGTGAAAATATTGCATGCAACGCACTGCATGCATTCCGATGCATTCCGATCCGCACAGTAGTGTTATGATCAGCTGATCGAAGTTCGCAGGTCGCGAAAGGGAAGCGGAAATGATAAGTGAGCGCGTGCTTTCACGGATGGTGATTTGTTAGTGATGACTACATTTTACAACCTTCTGTTCACACATGGTTTGGGTGTAATTTACCGTGATTCTATAATCAGCTCTCGTACGAAACGCTGGTCAAACCAGCGTTTCGGTAATCATG